>JARYGA010037299.1:2500-15000 GCA_030545235.1 Helianthus tuberosus | reverse complement strand
TAAACCCTAAACCCTAAACCCTAAACCCTAAACCCTAAACCCTAAACCCTAAACCCTAAACCCTAAACCCTAAACCCTAAACCCTAAACCCTAAACCCTAAACCCTAAACCCTAAACCCTAAACCCTAAACCCTAAACCCTAAACCCTAAACCCTAAACCCTAAACCCTAAACCCTAAACCCTAAACCCTAAACCCTAAACCCTAAACCCTAAACCCTAAACCCTAAACCCTAAACCCTAAACCCTAAACCCTAAACCCTAAACCCTAAACCCTAAACCCTAAACCCTAAACCCTAAACCCTAAACCCTAAACCCTAAACCCTAAACCCTAAACCCTAAACCCTAAACCCTAAACCCTAAACCCTAAACCCTAAACCCTAAACCCTAAACCCTAAACCCTAAACCCTAAACCCTAAACCCTAAACCCTAAACCCTAAACCCTAAACCCTAAACCCTAAACCCTAAACCCTAAACCCTAAACCCTAAACCCTAAACCCTAAACCCTAAACCCTAAACCCTAAACCCTAAACCCTAAACCCTAAACCCTAAACCCTAAACCCTAAACCCTAAACCCTAAACCCTAAACCCTAAACCCTAAACCCTAAACCCTAAACCCTAAACCCTAAACCCTAAACCCTAAACCCTAAACCCTAAACCCTAAACCCTAAACCCTAAACCCTAAACCCTAAACCCTAAACCCTAAACCCTAAACCCTAAACCCTAAACCCTAAACCCTAAACCCTAAACCCTAAACCCTAAACCCTAAACCCTAAACCCTAAACCCTAAACCCTAAACCCTAAACCCTAAACCCTAAACCCTAAACCCTAAACCCTAAACCCTAAACCCTAAACCCTAAACCCTAAACCCTAAACCCTAAACCCTAAACCCTAAACCCTAAACCCTAAACCCTAAACCCTAAACCCTAAACCCTAAACCCTAAACCCTAAACCCTAAACCCTAAACCCTAAACCCTAAACCCTAAACCCTAAACCCTAAACCCTAAACCCTAAACCCTAAACCCTAAACCCTAAACCCTAAACCCTAAACCCTAAACCCTAAACCCTAAACCCTAAACCCTAAACCCTAAACCCTAAACCCTAAACCCTAAACCCTAAACCCTAAACCCTAAACCCTAAACCCTAAACCCTAAACCCTAAACCCTAAACCCTAAACCCTAAACCCTAAACCCTAAACCCTAAACCCTAAACCCTAAACCCTAAACCCTAAACCCTAAACCCTAAACCCTAAACCCTAAACCCTAAACCCTAAACCCTAAACCCTAAACCCTAAACCCTAAACCCTAAACCCTAAACCCTAAACCCTAAACCCTAAACCCTAAACCCTAAACCCTAAACCCTAAACCCTAAACCCTAAACCCTAAACCCTAAACCCTAAACCCTAAACCCTAAACCCTAAACCCTAAACCCTAAACCCTAAACCCTAAACCCTAAACCCTAAACCCTAAACCCTAAACCCTAAACCCTAAACCCTAAACCCTAAACCCTAAACCCTAAACCCTAAACCCTAAACCCTAAACCCTAAACCCTAAACCCTAAACCCTAAACCCTAAACCCTAAACCCTAAACCCTAAACCCTAAACCCTAAACCCTAAACCCTAAACCCTAAACCCTAAACCCTAAACCCTAAACCCTAAACCCTAAACCCTAAACCCTAAACCCTAAACCCTAAACCCTAAACCCTAAACCCTAAACCCTAAACCCTAAACCCTAAACCCTAAACCCTAAACCCTAAACCCTAAACCCTAAACCCTAAACCCTAAACCCTAAACCCTAAACCCTAAACCCTAAACCCTAAACCCTAAACCCTAAACCCTAAACCCTAAACCCTAAACCCTAAACCCTAAACCCTAAACCCTAAACCCTAAACCCTAAACCCTAAACCCTAAACCCTAAACCCTAAACCCTAAACCCTAAACCCTAAACCCTAAACCCTAAACCCTAAACCCTAAACCCTAAACCCTAAACCCTAAACCCTAAACCCTAAACCCTAAACCCTAAACCCTAAACCCTAAACCCTAAACCCTAAACCCTAAACCCTAAACCCTAAACCCTAAACCCTAAACCCTAAACCCTAAACCCTAAACCCTAAACCCTAAACCCTAAACCCTAAACCCTAAACCCTAAACCCTAAACCCTAAACCCTAAACCCTAAACCCTAAACCCTAAACCCTAAACCCTAAACCCTAAACCCTAAACCCTAAACCCTAAACCCTAAACCCTAAACCCTAAACCCTAAACCCTAAACCCTAAACCCTAAACCCTAAACCCTAAACCCTAAACCCTAAACCCTAAACCCTAAACCCTAAACCCTAAACCCTAAACCCTAAACCCTAAACCCTAAACCCTAAACCCTAAACCCTAAACCCTAAACCCTAAACCCTAAACCCTAAACCCTAAACCCTAAACCCTAAACCCTAAACCCTAAACCCTAAACCCTAAACCCTAAACCCTAAACCCTAAACCCTAAACCCTAAACCCTAAACCCTAAACCCTAAACCCTAAACCCTAAACCCTAAACCCTAAACCCTAAACCCTAAACCCTAAACCCTAAACCCTAAACCCTAAACCCTAAACCCTAAACCCTAAACCCTAAACCCTAAACCCTAAACCCTAAACCCTAAACCCTAAACCCTAAACCCTAAACCCTAAACCCTAAACCCTAAACCCTAAACCCTAAACCCTAAACCCTAAACCCTAAACCCTAAACCCTAAACCCTAAACCCTAAACCCTAAACCCTAAACCCTAAACCCTAAACCCTAAACCCTAAACCCTAAACCCTAAACCCTAAACCCTAAACCCTAAACCCTAAACCCTAAACCCTAAACCCTAAACCCTAAACCCTAAACCCTAAACCCTAAACCCTAAACCCTAAACCCTAAACCCTAAACCCTAAACCCTAAACCCTAAACCCTAAACCCTAAACCCTAAACCCTAAACCCTAAACCCTAAACCCTAAACCCTAAACCCTAAACCCTAAACCCTAAACCCTAAACCCTAAACCCTAAACCCTAAACCCTAAACCCTAAACCCTAAACCCTAAACCCTAAACCCTAAACCCTAAACCCTAAACCCTAAACCCTAAACCCTAAACCCTAAACCCTAAACCCTAAACCCTAAACCCTAAACCCTAAACCCTAAACCCTAAACCCTAAACCCTAAACCCTAAACCCTAAACCCTAAACCCTAAACCCTAAACCCTAAACCCTAAACCCTAAACCCTAAACCCTAAACCCTAAACCCTAAACCCTAAACCCTAAACCCTAAACCCTAAACCCTAAACCCTAAACCCTAAACCCTAAACCCTAAACCCTAAACCCTAAACCCTAAACCCTAAACCCTAAACCCTAAACCCTAAACCCTAAACCCTAAACCCTAAACCCTAAACCCTAAACCCTAAACCCTAAACCCTAAACCCTAAACCCTAAACCCTAAACCCTAAACCCTAAACCCTAAACCCTAAACCCTAAACCCTAAACCCTAAACCCTAAACCCTAAACCCTAAACCCTAAACCCTAAACCCTAAACCCTAAACCCTAAACCCTAAACCCTAAACCCTAAACCCTAAACCCTAAACCCTAAACCCTAAACCCTAAACCCTAAACCCTAAACCCTAAACCCTAAACCCTAAACCCTAAACCCTAAACCCTAAACCCTAAACCCTAAACCCTAAACCCTAAACCCTAAACCCTAAACCCTAAACCCTAAACCCTAAACCCTAAACCCTAAACCCTAAACCCTAAACCCTAAACCCTAAACCCTAAACCCTAAACCCTAAACCCTAAACCCTAAACCCTAAACCCTAAACCCTAAACCCTAAACCCTAAACCCTAAACCCTAAACCCTAAACCCTAAACCCTAAACCCTAAACCCTAAACCCTAAACCCTAAACCCTAAACCCTAAACCCTAAACCCTAAACCCTAAACCCTAAACCCTAAACCCTAAACCCTAAACCCTAAACCCTAAACCCTAAACCCTAAACCCTAAACCCTAAACCCTAAACCCTAAACCCTAAACCCTAAACCCTAAACCCTAAACCCTAAACCCTAAACCCTAAACCCTAAACCCTAAACCCTAAACCCTAAACCCTAAACCCTAAACCCTAAACCCTAAACCCTAAACCCTAAACCCTAAACCCTAAACCCTAAACCCTAAACCCTAAACCCTAAACCCTAAACCCTAAACCCTAAACCCTAAACCCTAAACCCTAAACCCTAAACCCTAAACCCTAAACCCTAAACCCTAAACCCTAAACCCTAAACCCTAAACCCTAAACCCTAAACCCTAAACCCTAAACCCTAAACCCTAAACCCTAAACCCTAAACCCTAAACCCTAAACCCTAAACCCTAAACCCTAAACCCTAAACCCTAAACCCTAAACCCTAAACCCTAAACCCTAAACCCTAAACCCTAAACCCTAAACCCTAAACCCTAAACCCTAAACCCTAAACCCTAAACCCTAAACCCTAAACCCTAAACCCTAAACCCTAAACCCTAAACCCTAAACCCTAAACCCTAAACCCTAAACCCTAAACCCTAAACCCTAAACCCTAAACCCTAAACCCTAAACCCTAAACCCTAAACCCTAAACCCTAAACCCTAAACCCTAAACCCTAAACCCTAAACCCTAAACCCTAAACCCTAAACCCTAAACCCTAAACCCTAAACCCTAAACCCTAAACCCTAAACCCTAAACCCTAAACCCTAAACCCTAAACCCTAAACCCTAAACCCTAAACCCTAAACCCTAAACCCTAAACCCTAAACCCTAAACCCTAAACCCTAAACCCTAAACCCTAAACCCTAAACCCTAAACCCTAAACCCTAAACCCTAAACCCTAAACCCTAAACCCTAAACCCTAAACCCTAAACCCTAAACCCTAAACCCTAAACCCTAAACCCTAAACCCTAAACCCTAAACCCTAAACCCTAAACCCTAAACCCTAAACCCTAAACCCTAAACCCTAAACCCTAAACCCTAAACCCTAAACCCTAAACCCTAAACCCTAAACCCTAAACCCTAAACCCTAAACCCTAAACCCTAAACCCTAAACCCTAAACCCTAAACCCTAAACCCTAAACCCTAAACCCTAAACCCTAAACCCTAAACCCTAAACCCTAAACCCTAAACCCTAAACCCTAAACCCTAAACCCTAAACCCTAAACCCTAAACCCTAAACCCTAAACCCTAAACCCTAAACCCTAAACCCTAAACCCTAAACCCTAAACCCTAAACCCTAAACCCTAAACCCTAAACCCTAAACCCTAAACCCTAAACCCTAAACCCTAAACCCTAAACCCTAAACCCTAAACCCTAAACCCTAAACCCTAAACCCTAAACCCTAAACCCTAAACCCTAAACCCTAAACCCTAAACCCTAAACCCTAAACCCTAAACCCTAAACCCTAAACCCTAAACCCTAAACCCTAAACCCTAAACCCTAAACCCTAAACCCTAAACCCTAAACCCTAAACCCTAAACCCTAAACCCTAAACCCTAAACCCTAAACCCTAAACCCTAAACCCTAAACCCTAAACCCTAAACCCTAAACCCTAAACCCTAAACCCTAAACCCTAAACCCTAAACCCTAAACCCTAAACCCTAAACCCTAAACCCTAAACCCTAAACCCTAAACCCTAAACCCTAAACCCTAAACCCTAAACCCTAAACCCTAAACCCTAAACCCTAAACCCTAAACCCTAAACCCTAAACCCTAAACCCTAAACCCTAAACCCTAAACCCTAAACCCTAAACCCTAAACCCTAAACCCTAAACCCTAAACCCTAAACCCTAAACCCTAAACCCTAAACCCTAAACCCTAAACCCTAAACCCTAAACCCTAAACCCTAAACCCTAAACCCTAAACCCTAAACCCTAAACCCTAAACCCTAAACCCTAAACCCTAAACCCTAAACCCTAAACCCTAAACCCTAAACCCTAAACCCTAAACCCTAAACCCTAAACCCTAAACCCTAAACCCTAAACCCTAAACCCTAAACCCTAAACCCTAAACCCTAAACCCTAAACCCTAAACCCTAAACCCTAAACCCTAAACCCTAAACCCTAAACCCTAAACCCTAAACCCTAAACCCTAAACCCTAAACCCTAAACCCTAAACCCTAAACCCTAAACCCTAAACCCTAAACCCTAAACCCTAAACCCTAAACCCTAAACCCTAAACCCTAAACCCTAAACCCTAAACCCTAAACCCTAAACCCTAAACCCTAAACCCTAAACCCTAAACCCTAAACCCTAAACCCTAAACCCTAAACCCTAAACCCTAAACCCTAAACCCTAAACCCTAAACCCTAAACCCTAAACCCTAAACCCTAAACCCTAAACCCTAAACCCTAAACCCTAAACCCTAAACCCTAAACCCTAAACCCTAAACCCTAAACCCTAAACCCTAAACCCTAAACCCTAAACCCTAAACCCTAAACCCTAAACCCTAAACCCTAAACCCTAAACCCTAAACCCTAAACCCTAAACCCTAAACCCTAAACCCTAAACCCTAAACCCTAAACCCTAAACCCTAAACCCTAAACCCTAAACCCTAAACCCTAAACCCTAAACCCTAAACCCTAAACCCTAAACCCTAAACCCTAAACCCTAAACCCTAAACCCTAAACCCTAAACCCTAAACCCTAAACCCTAAACCCTAAACCCTAAACCCTAAACCCTAAACCCTAAACCCTAAACCCTAAACCCTAAACCCTAAACCCTAAACCCTAAACCCTAAACCCTAAACCCTAAACCCTAAACCCTAAACCCTAAACCCTAAACCCTAAACCCTAAACCCTAAACCCTAAACCCTAAACCCTAAACCCTAAACCCTAAACCCTAAACCCTAAACCCTAAACCCTAAACCCTAAACCCTAAACCCTAAACCCTAAACCCTAAACCCTAAACCCTAAACCCTAAACCCTAAACCCTAAACCCTAAACCCTAAACCCTAAACCCTAAACCCTAAACCCTAAACCCTAAACCCTAAACCCTAAACCCTAAACCCTAAACCCTAAACCCTAAACCCTAAACCCTAAACCCTAAACCCTAAACCCTAAACCCTAAACCCTAAACCCTAAACCCTAAACCCTAAACCCTAAACCCTAAACCCTAAACCCTAAACCCTAAACCCTAAACCCTAAACCCTAAACCCTAAACCCTAAACCCTAAACCCTAAACCCTAAACCCTAAACCCTAAACCCTAAACCCTAAACCCTAAACCCTAAACCCTAAACCCTAAACCCTAAACCCTAAACCCTAAACCCTAAACCCTAAACCCTAAACCCTAAACCCTAAACCCTAAACCCTAAACCCTAAACCCTAAACCCTAAACCCTAAACCCTAAACCCTAAACCCTAAACCCTAAACCCTAAACCCTAAACCCTAAACCCTAAACCCTAAACCCTAAACCCTAAACCCTAAACCCTAAACCCTAAACCCTAAACCCTAAACCCTAAACCCTAAACCCTAAACCCTAAACCCTAAACCCTAAACCCTAAACCCTAAACCCTAAACCCTAAACCCTAAACCCTAAACCCTAAACCCTAAACCCTAAACCCTAAACCCTAAACCCTAAACCCTAAACCCTAAACCCTAAACCCTAAACCCTAAACCCTAAACCCTAAACCCTAAACCCTAAACCCTAAACCCTAAACCCTAAACCCTAAACCCTAAACCCTAAACCCTAAACCCTAAACCCTAAACCCTAAACCCTAAACCCTAAACCCTAAACCCTAAACCCTAAACCCTAAACCCTAAACCCTAAACCCTAAACCCTAAACCCTAAACCCTAAACCCTAAACCCTAAACCCTAAACCCTAAACCCTAAACCCTAAACCCTAAACCCTAAACCCTAAACCCTAAACCCTAAACCCTAAACCCTAAACCCTAAACCCTAAACCCTAAACCCTAAACCCTAAACCCTAAACCCTAAACCCTAAACCCTAAACCCTAAACCCTAAACCCTAAACCCTAAACCCTAAACCCTAAACCCTAAACCCTAAACCCTAAACCCTAAACCCTAAACCCTAAACCCTAAACCCTAAACCCTAAACCCTAAACCCTAAACCCTAAACCCTAAACCCTAAACCCTAAACCCTAAACCCTAAACCCTAAACCCTAAACCCTAAACCCTAAACCCTAAACCCTAAACCCTAAACCCTAAACCCTAAACCCTAAACCCTAAACCCTAAACCCTAAACCCTAAACCCTAAACCCTAAACCCTAAACCCTAAACCCTAAACCCTAAACCCTAAACCCTAAACCCTAAACCCTAAACCCTAAACCCTAAACCCTAAACCCTAAACCCTAAACCCTAAACCCTAAACCCTAAACCCTAAACCCTAAACCCTAAACCCTAAACCCTAAACCCTAAACCCTAAACCCTAAACCCTAAACCCTAAACCCTAAACCCTAAACCCTAAACCCTAAACCCTAAACCCTAAACCCTAAACCCTAAACCCTAAACCCTAAACCCTAAACCCTAAACCCTAAACCCTAAACCCTAAACCCTAAACCCTAAACCCTAAACCCTAAACCCTAAACCCTAAACCCTAAACCCTAAACCCTAAACCCTAAACCCTAAACCCTAAACCCTAAACCCTAAACCCTAAACCCTAAACCCTAAACCCTAAACCCTAAACCCTAAACCCTAAACCCTAAACCCTAAACCCTAAACCCTAAACCCTAAACCCTAAACCCTAAACCCTAAACCCTAAACCCTAAACCCTAAACCCTAAACCCTAAACCCTAAACCCTAAACCCTAAACCCTAAACCCTAAACCCTAAACCCTAAACCCTAAACCCTAAACCCTAAACCCTAAACCCTAAACCCTAAACCCTAAACCCTAAACCCTAAACCCTAAACCCTAAACCCTAAACCCTAAACCCTAAACCCTAAACCCTAAACCCTAAACCCTAAACCCTAAACCCTAAACCCTAAACCCTAAACCCTAAACCCTAAACCCTAAACCCTAAACCCTAAACCCTAAACCCTAAACCCTAAACCCTAAACCCTAAACCCTAAACCCTAAACCCTAAACCCTAAACCCTAAACCCTAAACCCTAAACCCTAAACCCTAAACCCTAAACCCTAAACCCTAAACCCTAAACCCTAAACCCTAAACCCTAAACCCTAAACCCTAAACCCTAAACCCTAAACCCTAAACCCTAAACCCTAAACCCTAAACCCTAAACCCTAAACCCTAAACCCTAAACCCTAAACCCTAAACCCTAAACCCTAAACCCTAAACCCTAAACCCTAAACCCTAAACCCTAAACCCTAAACCCTAAACCCTAAACCCTAAACCCTAAACCCTAAACCCTAAACCCTAAACCCTAAACCCTAAACCCTAAACCCTAAACCCTAAACCCTAAACCCTAAACCCTAAACCCTAAACCCTAAACCCTAAACCCTAAACCCTAAACCCTAAACCCTAAACCCTAAACCCTAAACCCTAAACCCTAAACCCTAAACCCTAAACCCTAAACCCTAAACCCTAAACCCTAAACCCTAAACCCTAAACCCTAAACCCTAAACCCTAAACCCTAAACCCTAAACCCTAAACCCTAAACCCTAAACCCTAAACCCTAAACCCTAAACCCTAAACCCTAAACCCTAAACCCTAAACCCTAAACCCTAAACCCTAAACCCTAAACCCTAAACCCTAAACCCTAAACCCTAAACCCTAAACCCTAAACCCTAAACCCTAAACCCTAAACCCTAAACCCTAAACCCTAAACCCTAAACCCTAAACCCTAAACCCTAAACCCTAAACCCTAAACCCTAAACCCTAAACCCTAAACCCTAAACCCTAAACCCTAAACCCTAAACCCTAAACCCTAAACCCTAAACCCTAAACCCTAAACCCTAAACCCTAAACCCTAAACCCTAAACCCTAAACCCTAAACCCTAAACCCTAAACCCTAAACCCTAAACCCTAAACCCTAAACCCTAAACCCTAAACCCTAAACCCTAAACCCTAAACCCTAAACCCTAAACCCTAAACCCTAAACCCTAAACCCTAAACCCTAAACCCTAAACCCTAAACCCTAAACCCTAAACCCTAAACCCTAAACCCTAAACCCTAAACCCTAAACCCTAAACCCTAAACCCTAAACCCTAAACCCTAAACCCTAAACCCTAAACCCTAAACCCTAAACCCTAAACCCTAAACCCTAAACCCTAAACCCTAAACCCTAAACCCTAAACCCTAAACCCTAAACCCTAAACCCTAAACCCTAAACCCTAAACCCTAAACCCTAAACCCTAAACCCTAAACCCTAAACCCTAAACCCTAAACCCTAAACCCTAAACCCTAAACCCTAAACCCTAAACCCTAAACCCTAAACCCTAAACCCTAAACCCTAAACCCTAAACCCTAAACCCTAAACCCTAAACCCTAAACCCTAAACCCTAAACCCTAAACCCTAAACCCTAAACCCTAAACCCTAAACCCTAAACCCTAAACCCTAAACCCTAAACCCTAAACCCTAAACCCTAAACCCTAAACCCTAAACCCTAAACCCTAAACCCTAAACCCTAAACCCTAAACCCTAAACCCTAAACCCTAAACCCTAAACCCTAAACCCTAAACCCTAAACCCTAAACCCTAAACCCTAAACCCTAAACCCTAAACCCTAAACCCTAAACCCTAAACCCTAAACCCTAAACCCTAAACCCTAAACCCTAAACCCTAAACCCTAAACCCTAAACCCTAAACCCTAAACCCTAAACCCTAAACCCTAAACCCTAAACCCTAAACCCTAAACCCTAAACCCTAAACCCTAAACCCTAAACCCTAAACCCTAAACCCTAAACCCTAAACCCTAAACCCTAAACCCTAAACCCTAAACCCTAAACCCTAAACCCTAAACCCTAAACCCTAAACCCTAAACCCTAAACCCTAAACCCTAAACCCTAAACCCTAAACCCTAAACCCTAAACCCTAAACCCTAAACCCTAAACCCTAAACCCTAAACCCTAAACCCTAAACCCTAAACCCTAAACCCTAAACCCTAAACCCTAAACCCTAAACCCTAAACCCTAAACCCTAAACCCTAAACCCTAAACCCTAAACCCTAAACCCTAAACCCTAAACCCTAAACCCTAAACCCTAAACCCTAAACCCTAAACCCTAAACCCTAAACCCTAAACCCTAAACCCTAAACCCTAAACCCTAAACCCTAAACCCTAAACCCTAAACCCTAAACCCTAAACCCTAAACCCTAAACCCTAAACCCTAAACCCTAAACCCTAAACCCTAAACCCTAAACCCTAAACCCTAAACCCTAAACCCTAAACCCTAAACCCTAAACCCTAAACCCTAAACCCTAAACCCTAAACCCTAAACCCTAAACCCTAAACCCTAAACCCTAAACCCTAAACCCTAAACCCTAAACCCTAAACCCTAAACCCTAAACCCTAAACCCTAAACCCTAAACCCTAAACCCTAAACCCTAAACCCTAAACCCTAAACCCTAAACCCTAAACCCTAAACCCTAAACCCTAAACCCTAAACCCTAAACCCTAAACCCTAAACCCTAAACCCTAAACCCTAAACCCTAAACCCTAAACCCTAAACCCTAAACCCTAAACCCTAAACCCTAAACCCTAAACCCTAAACCCTAAACCCTAAACCCTAAACCCTAAACCCTAAACCCTAAACCCTAAACCCTAAACCCTAAACCCTAAACCCTAAACCCTAAACCCTAAACCCTAAACCCTAAACCCTAAACCCTAAACCCTAAACCCTAAACCCTAAACCCTAAACCCTAAACCCTAAACCCTAAACCCTAAACCCTAAACCCTAAACCCTAAACCCTAAACCCTAAACCCTAAACCCTAAACCCTAAACCCTAAACCCTAAACCCTAAACCCTAAACCCTAAACCCTAAACCCTAAACCCTAAACCCTAAACCCTAAACCCTAAACCCTAAACCCTAAACCCTAAACCCTAAACCCTAAACCCTAAACCCTAAACCCTAAACCCTAAACCCTAAACCCTAAACCCTAAACCCTAAACCCTAAACCCTAAACCCTAAACCCTAAACCCTAAACCCTAAACCCTAAACCCTAAACCCTAAACCCTAAACCCTAAACCCTAAACCCTAAACCCTAAACCCTAAACCCTAAACCCTAAACCCTAAACCCTAAACCCTAAACCCTAAACCCTAAACCCTAAACCCTAAACCCTAAACCCTAAACCCTAAACCCTAAACCCTAAACCCTAAACCCTAAACCCTAAACCCTAAACCCTAAACCCTAAACCCTAAACCCTAAACCCTAAACCCTAAACCCTAAACCCTAAACCCTAAACCCTAAACCCTAAACCCTAAACCCTAAACCCTAAACCCTAAACCCTAAACCCTAAACCCTAAACCCTAAACCCTAAACCCTAAACCCTAAACCCTAAACCCTAAACCCTAAACCCTAAACCCTAAACCCTAAACCCTAAACCCTAAACCCTAAACCCTAAAC
>JARYGA010037298.1:0-147390 GCA_030545235.1 Helianthus tuberosus | reverse complement strand
TGGCCCTAACATCTGATGACCTCAAGTGCTGACCACTACAACTGCTGCTGATCTAAAAGACTATTGAAGATAAAGCACTGATGCTTAATCTACTGATATGACTCAAGTACTGCTAAAGACCCAAAGCATTGCTGGAGCTATAACAGTGGAATGAAGAATCAGTAATTTACTTTATTCTTTGTATTATACTTGTAATCAGTTGTTTAAGTTATCAGTGGTTGTAATAGTTAGTGGTTGTAGGTTGTTAGGAGGTTAGATGTCACTTTCATGGTGACGTCAGCCAAAGATGCTCAGCCTGTACTGTTCTATTAGCTCTCTTCATCACCAAGTCATTCTGTACGAACATTCAAGTGAGCTCAGGCTGAGGGGGAGATTTGTGCATGCATGAATTGTAATTGAGTATTGTAATAAATACAAGCATTCGATTTCATGACAAACATGTTTGCTTAAACTTATTTTCTCATTGATTGTGTGTTAAAAGTTTATTTCATATTTTCGCTGCAATTTATCTCTGTTTCATCTTCATTACTATTAAACAAAACGCAATCTAAGAAACTCAGATCCTAACAAAGCGGGTCAGTTCAGTGTAGTTCAGGTCTCGATATATCGGGTCATATCTCAAATTTTGGGTTTTCGGTCAAACCCGGTCAAGATCAGCAGCTTTGGGTTTCGGTTCGGTTCTGTAAAAGGCAGTCAATAGCAAATCTATGCGGATCAGGTTCCTAGGAACGAGTCAACTCGGTCAAACCGAGTCAACTCGGTCAAACTCAGTCAACAACGAGTCATCTCGGTCAAACTGAGTCAACTCAGTCATACTAATCGATGGAACGACACGAGGATTTGGTAAATAATAACGACACGTTCATAGTTTATGTTGATTATATATTTAATGGTTGTTTTACTTACACGAAATCGAGCTCCCGAACCGATCAAACAAATGAATTATTAGTTAAAAAGTACTTGGATTATTTATTATCTTGTTTATATAAATTTATTATACCAAAAATATCGTTGAATCTTGTTGAATTTTGAAAATATAACGACAACTTGAGTTGTCGGGGCCGTCCAAAAATAGAGAAAACTCTGCCCATTTTTCGAGAAAACCCGTAAACAAAATGTGTTTTATTATAAGACGAACTTTTTGGATTCAAATTAGATTATGAAACAAATATGGTTATCACAATTGTTTAAACAAAACGACGATTCAGATATTATTTACAACAATAAATATAGTTATATTTATTCTAAACTTCGAAAAATTCGACAATTCTTTTATATATTTATTAGTTTATATATTTATTTCGAACATCAAATAACTCAGATTCTTTTATAAAAATAAATATAGTTTATATATTTATTTCTGACATCAAGTAACTCGGATTTCCTTTACCAAAAATAAATATAGTTTACATATTTATTTCGACTATCAAACAACATGAATTCTTATTTTAAAAAAATAAATATAGTTTATATATTTATTTCAAACATCAAACGACTAGTATTCTTTTATAAAAATAAATATAGTTTATATATTTATTTCAAACATCAAACGACTTGTTTTCTTTTACAAAAATAAATATAGTTTATATATTTATTTCAAACATCAAACAACTCGATGATTCTTTTATAAAATAAATATAACTTATATATTTATTTTAGACGCCTAAACGACACATTATATATCATATATATCAAGGTAGGAGTTTGTTATATACTATTTTCATAGCAATATTCATTATATACACTTACTCGGGACGATTAACACAATTCTATCAACATACTTATATATTTTTATATAAATATTTATATATTTTAAACATCTCAAGAACTAAGTCATTCCAAGACTTCTTAGTTATTACCGACAATAAGCAAACTAAACGAGTATAATTTAATCATTTTTGTTAAGTTAACAACTTACAATCGAATCGTTCGGGTAACGATTCGGTAGAGCTCGGTGACATGTATTTTAGTTACTACATTTATTTAGAAACTTATAAGATATTCCATGTTAGGGACATTATAGAATGCACGCTAGCAAATCACATCTTGGAAACGACATCACAAAGTCATACTAAGCTAGCTTTGCACAAGGAAATCAAAGTGAGTTCATAACCCCACCTTTTTACGGTTCTACATTTTTATAAATGCTTTCGGGGTGGAAAGACATGCACGTTTTGCAGAGACATACATAGTTTTTGAATGAACAAAAGTTATATATTTCTAAACCATGTTACAACACGTTTTAACTAGCACAAATGATTTGTGAATTTCATTAAACTCAAATGGTCTACGAAAAACATATGCAAAACATACCGGTTTTTTTACAAAAACATAAACAGTTACGAAACATGCATGAGCTACAGACACTAGTGACGGGGTTGGTCCTAGTTACAAAAGGGGACTGGGGGTCTCATATACAAACAAGAGGACTGGTTGGTCCTGTACACGAACAACGGAGACTGTGTGTCCCACATACAACAACCCAAAATCTTGCATGCACCTAAGGCCTTCATCTTAAGGACTGAATAGTCCAACAGACAGACTCATGCAGGCATGTTATTGTCATGCGCAGACATTGACAGGCACACAAGTGTTACAAACACAAAACTTTACAGATACAAGGTTTTACAAACATAAAGGTTTACACATACAAGGTTTCACAAATACAAAGTTTTCATGTAACATGCCAAAGAAAATGAATTTTTATTTCGTTTTCTAAAATGATACTTTAAAATCCGGTTACTCAAAAAGATTGATTTCAAATCTTTTACATACAAACTATGAACTCGCTCAACTTTATGTTGATTTTTCGCATGTTTTTTTCTCAGGTCACATTTTTAAATTATGGCACGGTTGGAATAGGAGAACCATGGGGATTCGAGTACTTAGTGGGGGTTCGTTTTCTAGAAGTCTTATCTTTATTTGCTCCCGCTGTGCAATGAAGATACCAGTCCAGTCACGGCAGCTCTGATATTTCGGGTGTGACAGATTGGTATAAGAGCTATAGGTTACAGCGAATAGGGTTTTTGTAACACCTCGTAAAATCACGACCAATATTGTAAAGACACGTGTCATGGACTTTAAACGTGTAATGGTTTGATCTGGAGGGACTAAAATTGTCAAACAATGTAAATATGTGAATAAAGGGATCTAAAGTGTCAACATGCCTAACTTGTGCCTCTGATTAACCTCACACGACGTTCGTATTCTTTAATGAATAAAATATCGAACTTAGAAAGTCGTTTATGCTTAAATTGAAAAGTTTACAAAGCATAAGGGTTAAATGTGTCAACATGTTTAAAATTACCTCTGAGTGACCTTTTAACATTTTCGAGACTTTGTAATACTTCCTTATACTTCCATGAATGTTGGATAATAAATTCGTGGAGTTTCGACGCACGTAAATAAACAAAGTGGTAATCCCAAGTAATAAAGGTCAAATGCGTCAATGTTGCATTTCAAGACCATTCGGGTGGCCTCGTAACTAACCAAAAGCTTATTGTTAAATGATTAAAGACTCAAGACCCTTAAAAGTTAAGATTAGGGGTTAAAAGTGCAATAAACGAAAGTTAAATCAAGATTAGAAGGACCAGGGACCAAAACTACAATTAAGGAAAGTTTGTTTCCGGTCAAGGAAGAGCCAAACGGCCCGCGTAAGACTCCTAAAGAGTCTACGCGACCCACGTGAGCAGCCCAGCGACCAAAAAAACTTGACAGCTGCATGTTCAGCCTGTTGCACCACCTTTGCATGCTTGTTTTCGAATCCAAGGACTGTGCCAATGGTATTTCATGCACTAGGGACACCTGGGTGCATCAGGGATCATATAGGGACATGTGGATTGATCACAAGAGATGGAAATTTGCTATATAAAGGCTCTCATTTCATTTGATCATTTGCACATTCTCAAAATCACTTCACATTGCTTTCTCTGGAGCTTCCTGGAGTTCAAGCAAGTTTTCTTAGGTTCCAAATTCGTGCTAAGGACCATTATTGTAAGTGTTCTTAGTTTCTTAAGTTCAAGTTTTATTAGTTTAATGACCAAAAGTCAAAGCCATCGTAATTAAGCTTTGACTTAGTGATTAATCACTAATGGTCCAGCCATTATTCGAATTTAAAGTGGCTATGAGTTGGTAATTATGTAGGTAATAAACCCTTAAAAGGGCACCTATTGATTCTCACTCTAACTTGGTCAATTGTCGGGTCAAACTTAATATTAAAAAGTCAACAGAAGCTATTTTTGCAAATAAATTCATAACTTGTAATGCAGAGGTTATGGAACATGTTTTAACATTAAAATAACTTGGTAAATGATATAATAACATGTCTAGGCATGTTCAACCCGACAATTCTGAGTTTAGGCTAGGTTCGGAACCGAAAGTCGCAAAAGTGGACTTTTGCTTTGACTTTCAGTTCTGACCCGATTTAGCTTAGTTTAGATATGCCTTAGGATTCCATTAGGACCATGTTACATGTTAGTATAACCCTCTGAGATTATACAATATGGTTCCTTTGTAATCCAAATCATTTGCATGTTTCCGTTAAATGCTTAATTGTTGACCATTATGCCCTTTTGATATAAAAATGAGATTTTTGAAAATATGAGAGGACAAAAACCCTATTACTGATTTATAATCATGTCCTAAAAATTTGACATCAGTTTGTGGTCTAAATTAGGAGTTATGCTCAATATCGTAAATTGAAGCCTTTTTATTAATTAAACGGCATTTTCGGCATAAAACCTATTTAAACCCAAATTTTGACACCAAAACTTTTACCCACTGATATAATATAATATTTAGGGATTTTTGGAAGTTTTATTGAATTTTAAACTGATTATATTATAGAGTTTTAAAGTAAATTCGGTATTGACGAAATTGCCTTTTTCTTGGATAAAATGAGTTTTACATAACATTTTGATGCCAAACCTCTTGCTACTGATTTCATATGTTAAATAAAATATTTTGAGCTTTATAAACTGATCAAAACTCAGATTTCTTTAAATAACCCAAAAATCGTCAAATACCGACTTTTACGCTTTTTAAACGCATAGTTTGGGTTAAAATTATATTTAACACCTAAAACTCATTACCTAATGATATTATAAGTAAATTTTTATACTTTAACTGTAAGTAAAAGTTTTTAAATCAGATTTCCAAATTTGACCCTTAAAGCTTATGTGAAACGACCAAACTGCCCTTTCGGTGCATAGTTTGGCCATAAATAATAAATTTCACATATATGCAATATCTTACTGATATAACATACTAAAATGAATATTTTAACTGATCATTTTAGACCAGAACCTCAGATTGTGATTTAACCTCTTTTATAATCTTTAAAATGGCTAAAATACCCCTACGGGGCTTAAATTGATTTTAAATTCGTTTTGGGAATAATGGAAGGTATCCTACTGATATCATAACACATTTTAAGCATATTAACTTAGGAAACCTTGTCACACCCCCAAAATACCACATGCGGAAACCCACGCGAGGCGTGTGACGTACCAGGATCTAGCCACTATCACATTAAACTCATGACAAGATTTCAAATAAAAGCTTTCATTCATTAATATAAAGTGTTACAAAACATTATTTATAACTCGTTGTGTTCAGCAGAAGCATAATATAAAGTTTAACCCAAACCCAATTGTATTTCATCAACTAGTCTCGTTTCAAGTTTCCATGTATCTCGACCCATGACCACTCCAGCATCCCAGACAGCAAGTTCCACATCCATATGTATCAATAACCTGCGAGCATGCACACACGTGTATCAGACAACGCTGGTGAGTTCATAGATTTACGAAAATGTTAGTTACCAAGTGTTTAGTTTAGTTCATTGATTTCAATGTTGATAATACCTCGAATAGAAGACAACTCCAGATTTATTTTGCCCTTTCCCCAATGCTCCTATCAAAGCATTGGGCATGACTAAGTCATTAGTTCACACCCGTCTTCTCAGGTACGGGGTGAGGGTGCCAAACCTAGATAGCGCTACCAACTAATGCTTCGTTACCCCTCAGGTAACAAACAACAAGGAGGGACTTTAAGGGTGATAGGATGAGTATATTATCCAACATTCCAGATTTATCCACAAAACATATTCCTCTCAGGAATACCCAATGAATTTACCCAAAAACCCATCCCTCTCAGGGATACCCAATGACTGTCCCAACCACTGCGACACATGCTCAAGAGAAATGAACTCACCTTGGTTTTGCTCGGTAAGACTAGTTACGTGTTCAAGTTGCTCAAAACGATCCTAACATGGTTACCATTAACAATCAGTCGTGTATCACTTAATCTCATATTACATACACATATTACACAAGTAGCATCATATAATATCATTCAAGTTATTTAGGCACCTATCAGTTCACAATCAACGCATAGCAAGCACTTGATTCTTATACACACAAAACACCTAGTTACCATCTTGCATACGATGCACATACTCCCATGATAACTTTTGTCATTCAGTACACGCATTGGTTTATAACCCAGCTTAACAATTTCACTTAACACCATAGTTTGGCATGTTATAAGGTTAATCATGTTTTATAATTACACTACTGTTTGGGTCGCCTATAAATCATGCATCGCCAACCTCTCCTAATTACTCAATAAGGTACTTAAACAAGATCGGCCCAATTCAAGTAACTCGTGGATTATGTAAACAGCCCACCAAACATAACCCAAATTACCCAACAGCACACTTTCATATTAATCCACTAGTACCCTAAGATGCATTATGTAACATTTATTTGAAACAAAAATACATATAACTCTAAGGGTTTCAGTTACTCGATAAGCACCTACATGATTGGTATAACATAACCTATACCCGTTTTATAACAACCAACCCAAGTTACCCTCCTCGCGTCCACAAGCCGGTTCACACCATCATTACGTAATCAACAATGCTTGATTCACAACAATTTACACAACAAACTCTACATTCAAGCATTTAATTCATCGAGTAACACTAAACCAAACCATCATTATCCAATCTGATTAAAGATTTACCTAGAGTATTCATCGAATTCTAACATGTACGAACCCCAGATCCTCAATCATATCTTGATTAACAATTAACACATATCCATGAAACATCATAATTATCATTTAACATTAAGCATACTAATAGATTTCACAACTCATCAATTATTATGCACATCAGCCATACTTTGGACGTAAATAAGAATAACCAAGCAATATCAGATTCATTACAATGTATTTATACTAACCGAATACTGGATGAATTAATGCTTTGAAGGGGGGGGGGGGCTGCTACTGCCATTCGTAAGCTTGAGGGAAGGGTAGGGTTTTGTTTTGTTAACTACTCAAGTTGTACGTAACCGTATCTCACAATCTAAAAAATAAGCAGACTCATAACATGGTATGACTCATGTATTGCGGGCCAGGTATGAGGGTGGGAAAAAGCCAAATATAAGCCGGACAAAGGATGTATGCGTGTGTATACAATTCCCAAACTAACCGGCCCACTTTTAACACTAACCGGCCCACTCCATGTCTTGATTGGGCTTGTGTAGTTAGGGCCTAAGTTAACATGTGTGTGTGGGCCGAAGGAAATTATAACTAGGGTGAGTGTGTGGCCCAAACGTATGCGCGGCCCAATCACACATCAATCCAACTCGTTTACGTTTAGATTTAACAAGTAACAAGTAACAATCACTCACCACAACGTATGATAAAATGTAGTGTGAAAGGAATAATACAAGATTAAAAGTTATGAGGCTAGACGACACTAACCTTGAAAGTTCGGGTTGTCACATCTTCCCTAACTTGAAAGAAATTTCGTCTCGAAATTTGACAAGTAAGCACAGAGAAATGAAGTGATAAATCAAGATTGCTACAGATTTTCCTCAGGTGCCACATCATCCCCAACTTGAAACGGAATTTCGTCCCGAAATTCACCAGTTTCACCAGAATTAGATTGGTCATCAGGAAAAAGTTGAGGATACTTGAGCTTCATCTGATCTTCACATTCCCACGTGAACTCCAGTCCACGTCTTGAGTTCCAACAAACTCTCACAATCGGAATTCGGCTATGCTTACGAACCTTGACTTCTCGATCCATGATCTCGATAGGTTCTTCGATGAACTGCAACTTCTCGTCGATCTTCAGCTCTTGAAACGGCACAATCAGTGTTTCATCAGACAAACACTTCTTCAATTGCGAAACATGAAATACATCGTGAACATTCCCCAACTCAGCAGGTAACTCGAGCTTGTAAGCCACTTTTCCGATTCGCTCCAAGATTTTAAATGGCCCAACGTAACTTGGATTAAGCTTACCGCGCTTCCCAAAACGTACAACACCCTTCCACGGCGAAACTTTCAATATAACGCGATCACCTATAGCGAACTCTAACGGTTTCCTACGCTTGTCGGCGTAGCTTTTCTGATGATCACGCGCTGCCACCATACGATCTCTGATCTGAACAATATTTCCAAGAGTTTCGAGTACAAGTCATGGACCTGTGAATAGGTTGTCACTCACCTTAACCCAACAAGAAGATTTGCATTATCATCCATACAATGCCCCAAACAGAGCCGTCTGAATACTAGAATGATAATTGCTACAGTAGGACTCAGCCAAAGGTATGTGTCCTTCCAATTCCACTAAGTCAGTCACACACATGCTCGCAGCATGTCTTCGAGTATCAGGGGGGTTCTTTTACTCTGACCATTTGTACTACGATGATAAGCAATACCCATGTCTAGACGTAAGCCAAGGGTGTTGTGTATTGCATGTCATAAATCAGGTATAGATCAAAACCAGAGGTAACAGGAGTTGGCACCCCGTGCCTACAAACCGTCTCTCTCTCAGAGGAATATTCACAAGCTGCGAAAACTCGTCAGTTTCCTTAATTGCAAGAGGGTGTACTGGTTACATGAGACAATCAACGATCACCCAGGTGATATTGTTTCCGTCCTGGGTTTTTGGTAGTCCAGTGACAAAATCCGTGGCATTCTGTTCTCATTACCAAATGGGTGTTTTTGGTTGCCAACACAAACCAGAAGGTTCTTGATATTCCACATTGACTTTCGCACAATTCAAACATCGTTCACCTATATTGCTATATGGACCTTCACGCCCAGTTGCCAGTACCAGGTTTATAGATCCCAATATCTCCTATCAAGATCCAGATGACTAGAATAACGAGGCCGCCGTGCTTTGCTCAACCCAAGTTCCCTACGGTTGCCGTATGGTGGGATCCATATTCGTTCCATGAAGTAGCGAATATCGCCCGTCTTGCCAAAAGTTGCTCCTCCATGTCCCGTATGGACTCAACTTGAAAATTCCCTTCCTTCAGTGCTTCGATGTAAACAGGGCGAATCTGATTGGTTAGGCTAGAGTCAAGGGTGAGCTGCAAAGCTCATACATGTTTAGGCTCCATAGTCGTATTCGCTAGAGAGTTTCATCCAGCGATGCCATCACATAATTAGCTCTCTCAAAGCAAAGGTACACGGGAGGCCCTTGTGATCGGTATAAATAGTGCAATTGGTACCGTCCAAGTAATGCCTCCAACTTAAATCCTAAGACCATGGCTTCCACTGCAGGTTGTGACTCATGCAATTCTTCTTGTAACTCACCACGTAAGCTATCACCTTCTCGTGTTGCATCGGCGTGTAACTGGGACTCTGTTTCGAACCATCATGGCATACCACTGGACCACCCGTACCCTCGGGTAAAGACGATGCTCAGTGCATTGTAGAGTTGGGTTTTAAAAGCGGAAAAGACGTCCTCCTATTTTGTCTCCCACAAATACACAGCACCCTGCTGTGCTATAGAGATTAAAGCTGCGTGACCTTTGAAAATCCCGCGATGAAGCTGCGATAGTATCTGGCTGGGCTAAGAAATTAATGTATCCCCGATGGACTATTTGGTGCCGATCAATATCTAATGAAATGGACCTTAGCGAGATCCACGTGTATCCCCACTTTGTTGACTGCGTGACCAAGAAAGTGTACCTCTCAAATCCTGAAGTCACACTTAGGTAGATTTCGCATGAAGTTGCTCCTCCCCTAGAAGCTCTAAGATGAAATACTAGTGTCGTTCATGGTGTTCCTTTCTCCTGGAAGTGATTCAAAACATCACAGATAAATGAGGTCGACGAATCTGGCGAAACGAGGTTGACGCATACTACTCATGTGATCCCTGAGGCTGCTGGTGTGTTGGATATCTTAAATAACTTGAATAGAAAATCGTAGTGGCCATACTGCATCTGTAACACCGTGTTAGGAATCATCCTCTCCCTGGTCTTCCATCAGATGACAGTCCGGTCCTAATTCAGTTTCCGGATATATTCTTGATTATTGCAACGGGTCAAGTAGGTTGTCGATACATGGTCTAGACAAACGGTTCTTGACTGTCACCTTGATGAGTTTTTTTTAAATCAGTACACATGTCCAACGATAAGGGTTATCTTCACGGATATAATCGGGGCTCCCCAGAGCGAAAACTAGGTCCAACAGAACTCCTATCCCATAGTTCCTGTAGTTGATTTGACAATTCTTGCAACCCTCCCGGTGTAAGACGGTAAGGAGTACGAAGAATCAAGGCTGCCCCTGGCGTGAGATCAAACTGAGAGTCTATCTAACAGTTGTGGGAGTAAACCTGAAAGTTCCTCGAGTAGCACACCGAAAAGAATCACGAACAGTTGGTGGATCCTCGATCCTCTCTTTCTCATACTTAACGTTAGTAACGGTTGTTAACGTAGCGGGGTAATCTCTCCGTAGACGCTCCTAGCTTTCATTGCTGAAATGATTCTAACCTTTACTGTAAGGGCATAAACTAGTGTAGGTTCACGTCTGTCTTGGGTTATTATGTTTGTTTTGGGTTCGAACTATATAGTGGGCACGTATGGTCGTTTTGGTGTCTATGGGGTATGGGCTTGGCCCAATGTAAAAGGATCTCCTATGCATGTATAAATAGGGGAGTCCTTAGTCTTATTTGGTTGTTGATTCATTGGAAAACTTTTGCTATTGTGCGATATCAAGTACCAGACAATCTTAGAATCGTGTGCTTGTTTTGCTTCGAATCAATACATCTTACTTTCAATCTTTCACATCTCACTTGTATTTCCGCTACTTGTTTGGTGTTTGATATCCAATTATAGTGTTCCTTGACTTACAATTGGTATCAGAGCCTAAGTAGTCTTGCGAAGGCTCGGTTCATTGGATATCATTCGAAGAACAAGATTTTTTTTTAAGATCGAAGAACACGAAGAACGCTGTTGAAGATCAAGAAAATTTTGAAAATTCTGCATTTTGATTCGTTTGGGAAAGAGAGAGAAGGTGTTTGCACGTTTTTAGGAGATTATTGGTGGAAATAATCTCTCAAAAATTGAATTTCGAAATCAATTCCTTGATTTTCGGGATTTTGGTTGTTGACTTGTGCGACTACACTTTAAGTGTGTGGCCCACAATTATAGTAGGTGTGATATTTTTGGTTATTGTGCGTTTGAAACATTCGAATTATCTTGTGCGATCCAATCATTCACACAAAGAAAAAGTCAAATTGTGCGATCCTAGACATCTTGTGCGACCAGTCATCATCATCATTTTCAATTCACATCTTGTGCGATTGAAGTAACTGAACTCTTTTGTGCGATTACGGGTGCTTGCGCGACTACAACGGTGCAACAAAGTCAATTTATATTGTGCGATTACTACAATTCTTGTGCGACTAAGATTCTTGTGCGACTACAATTCTTGTGCGATCCAACAAGCATTAAAGTTCATCATCCTCGTGTTACCGGAAATCAGAATCATTCACGTCCATCATAAACATCACCTCCAATCTCCGCGGTACCGACTCCGAACCCGCACACCATTTCGAGTTCACAACGTCCTTCGTTCATCATCATCTTTCATCTCCGGCTGCCGTACTGTTAACAGCCCTCATTATACACTGTTCACCATCTCCGACGTAACCCGTTCTCTTCGGTCACTCGAATTTCTTCTCCGGTCATCGTCTGAAATCACCGGTCGTCGTATTGATAACAACTGTACGACAGAGCTTGTCATCATCTTCATCGCCGGTCACCGTACAACGTTATCTTCGGCCATCATTCCCGAAAACCGATTCCGATTCCGCACACCGCACCGCACATCTTCTGTTTATCACCGGGAATCATTATCATGTTCACCTCCATCGTCAACCATATCATCTCGAAACCTGCAACCCGTCATCTTCGTCTTCTCCGTCAACCTCCGACCTCCGATACCCTCCGTCGACGTGGTTCATCATTGTTATTCATACCTGTCAACATTAACACCACCGCCTCTTCAATCTCCATCGCTACATCAACGAAGAAGAAGACATTTTTTTGTGACGACTGATTGTGTCGGAAAAGAAAGGATTTTGAAATAGGGTTTTGGTTTGGGTTGGGTTGGTTTAAACGAAGAAGAAGAAACAGTTGATTTCTTTCGTTATTAATTAATATTACAATCATTAAGTCATCATTACTTCATTATTATTAATAATAATTATAATATTAAATTAGGTTTTGTGTTTATTATATATATAATATAAAAAAAGTTTTTATATAAAATATCTTAAAATTAAAAATATATTATATTTTGAATATATATATATATATATATATATATATATATATAAGGGGCTTCATTATTGTTTGGTGATAAGTTTTGATAGGTTTGGAGGCGCGGTACAGGGAAACTGGTTCGTTCGTTTTTCAAAGGGTTTGAGTTAGCAAGTACACGGGTTCTTGCTTTAGGCTTGTGTTAAAAATAACATATTCGGGGGATCACATCTTTGGGTGATCACTTTTCCGGGGGATCACAGTTTTGCTATTTAGAAATGTCGGCTCAAATGAACGACTACGCTCCTTCTGAGGCTGAGGTATGTGTAGGTGATGTTTGTTGTACTTCAAAGTGTAGGGAAAAGGTAAAAGAGTTTAAAGAACAGGCTAAATCGCTTACTATGCAACTTCAATATACCAGATCCAGTAGTTATGAAATTAAAAAGAAACTGGGTGGGTATAAAGATATGGTGGAGGCGCAAAAGCGCGATATTAAAAAGTTGCATAGCGATCTAAGCGAAGCGAACTGTCGATATCTTCACTTCAAAGAGCTATCTGAAAAATTAACTGTTGAATTAAATGACTTAAAATCAACTTTTGAAAATACAGAATTCAATTTTAAAAAGTTTGATGTTTCAAGTGAAAAAGTCGAAAAGATGATAAATCAACAGTTAAAATATAGCAAAAAGGAAGTTAGGAATAAGGGATTGGGATTTGTATGCATACCTCCACCATACAATCACAATTACACCTCAATTCCCATGACTGATGAGGAGATAGCTGACTTGCATGAAATGGAATATGGGAAGCCTGGGGATAAGAAGGTTGAGCCTGTTAAGCCAAAGAAAGTTAAAATCACTAGGCCAGATAAAACCAAAATTGTTCTAGAAAAACAGGCATTTAATGAAACTTTCGTGAAACCTGCTGATACTTCAAAACACACCGAGACTCTAAGTTTTGAGAAAAATGCTGATGTTGATAAGAATTTTCACGTATTAGATAATACTGAATCAACAATTTCTCAAAAACCATCTGAATTGCAAAATAAAAAGGAAGAGTCTCAAATTAAATCGACCAATTTTCAGTTTGCTATGATGAATGAGTTTGCTGAATGGTCTCGCAAACAAAGAGAATCAACTTCTTCATCTGATTCATCATGTGACTCCTTTGAAACAACTAATTGTGAGAAATCAGAAATAGTTGAATCAGTCGAGTCCAATAATGAATCACCTGAAAAGGCTGAATCACCATAGACTGGCGTAGAGTCTAGTGAACAGAGTGATTCACACGTTCATCTGATTCGAAACATGATTCCTCAGAAATAGCTAACTGTGAAAATTCAGAGTTAGTTGATTCAGTAGAATCTAGCAACGAATCATCTGAAACAGCTGAATCAAAATTGACCAACGAAGAATCAGAATCGACATTTGGAGCTTCTATTAAGTATAATGGTAAAACGACTACAGAAGCCCCTTCTGCACTTTCGAATAACATTGATTCTGAAAATTCTGAACCAACGGTGTCACTCGAAACAGAAAGCCTTACTATGGCATCGCCTGACACCGTTTGTGAACAAGTGAATGTTACTGATGCTTCTACTTCATGTGCAGAAGAGGTAATAGTAGAGGATTGGGTTGAGGAGGATGATATTGTTTGTCAAAAAGCTGACGATGTTTGTTTAATAACATCAAATTTATCTGCTGATGCTCCCCCTTATGTGAGAAAGGCTGATTCTGAGCGAGCTTTGAGAAGCCCTACAAATAAATATGTGCCTCCAAAGCTAACAGTTAGAAATGAAAATGAAAATGTTAAATCCAATGAATGTGCTAACTGTTGTAAACAGGGACATAAGAAGCAGGGGAGAAAGTCTGAAAAGTTTGCCAACAAATCGTATAACTCATACTCAGCATTGGTTGGATGGAATGGATTGGGATATGCTCCTTACGTAAAGAAGCAGACCTGCTACAACTGCGGCATACCCGGTCACATTGCAAGAAATTGCACACATCGTCCTTATGTGCCATATTATACACAGCATCAGAAGGTTACACCTAGGGATAGATCTTATTCTAAGCCAATGAAGGTTAAAAAACCTAAGGCAATGATGAATAAGCACCCCCAAGTTAAACCATCTGATGGGGATTGGAATGCTGCAAAAGCTAAACAAAAACAAGCTTTGAAACCAAAACAAGTTTTGAAAAACAAAAAGGTTGAAAAGCAAACTTTTTTGCCAAAGGCACTTAAGAAATTAGAGAAGCCAAAACAAGTTTGGTAGGCGAAACATAATGCAGCAACATCACCAGTCCTTGAATCAAAAGGGGGCATGTGCTTTCGAGAAGTATCTTATATTGATGCTTCAGGAATACCCAGGACCACGATGGCCTGGGTACCAATGTCTTACTAATCTCCTTACTTTTCAGTGACAACCAAGGAGGAGCTGTTGACAATCCTTGGATGTTGATAGCAGTTGTTCCAGAGACATAACGGGTAACATCTCACTGTTGCAAAAAGGTATATTTTTACAGTTGATATGTTTCGTTTGAAGGAGATAAAAGAAATAAGTAAGACAAGATCAGCGAAAAAGGTACACATTTGAATTTCATATTTTGATTTCGATATTGATTAGTCATAAATCTTATGATAGAACGGTTATACAAAAACAACAAAATTATTTTCATTTTCTTTTATGTTTCTCTTTGTACATACGTTTTCGTTGTCAGGTAAATTTGCGCATAAGATTTATGCATAAATTTAGGGGGATATCTAGAGATATCTTTCTGTAAATATATTTAAAAATAAAAAATTGAGAAAATGAGAAAATACAAAAATATTCGAAAAACATAAAATTCAAAAATATTTTGTTGCATAAATGGGAAATGAAATAATTTCACGATGTGGATTAAGGCTGACTCATGTAAGACCAATATTGAAATGGTCTGACTCTAGAGCGATATGTTGGTAGGCTTTATCCTGATGGCTAGATTCCTTGATTGGTTCTGTGCAGAACACTAATATTATTCTATGACCTCAGGAAAGAACGTCATTTGGAATTAGGACATGGCTATTTGAATGCGTGTGTGATGTCCCGATACACACAATTTAGTTCTAGTTCTGAAATCTTTTCTGACCAACTCGTGTATCTCCTTTGTTTTGCGTGAGCAAAGACCTGGAGGTGCTAGGCAACGTCAGTTTCTGTTTTGCGTGAGCAAAGACCTAGCTGTACATTGTCGCGCTATAGATCAATTACACCCGAAAGAGGCCCTCTGGTGCCCAAAAGAAACCCGAAAAACCTATATCAAACTGAGAAAACTCATTTAATCTGTATATTATATCCATCTCTGCTGCTGATCTATTCTGTTCTTTTCTCAATCTAGTCCCAGTCAAGGTTTCAGAATCCTAGAATGGACTTGTGGAAATATGTGGTAGGGAAACTGCATGTATGATAGTGTGTTCTAATTAAAATTCCGGGATTTGATTGTGATTGAATTGAGTGTTCATATCAATTAAAATGAAAACATGATAAATCAGTTGCAGACCGTTACATGAAAAAGGCCTAAGGAGATAAGTTTAAGTGGACAAATATAATGGCAATCGCTCGGATCACCCAAAGTAAATTAGTGTTGATAAGTGTAGTCTGGCCCGAAACACTATGATTTGATCCCATTGCAAATTGTAATTGTATATTAGTTTCTTTGTTTTTTTGTGTTTTTCAGCTTAAAAAATAATAGTGTTTTATTTTATAAAATCAAAAATCCAAAAATAGAGTGTTTATTTGTATGATTAAAAATTAATTAACCGTTCCTGAAGATTTGATTGATCGTCATAAGTTGAAGAAATTTGAATTGCGAGATCCGAGTACAAATACTTGGATGTACCAAATGTTCATGTGGTACTTCCCTCTGTTGCTTAGAAATTTTGCTTATGAATTTTTGAGCATGTGCAGAAAATTGATTTAAATCAAGAAACAGGGGTTGTTGAAGTTTAAGATGCTGTTGGTTGCTGACAAAGCTTGAAGCATCACAATAGCAAGATGTACTTGAGTCAGAAGAACCAGATACGTGTCATCATCTGACAATGATAGTACATTTAAAGAAGTACCCGAGAACCTGCTTGAGAGAGAAGACATTGACAACGAAGAGAGTTGCTGAGAATCCTCCGCTTGCATTCTTTTCAACAAGATTTTCAAGCAAAGCTGATCGTGGTTAAGAAGAACAAAGAGCCCAAGTTTGAAGATTAAAAGATGAAGTATCTTCCCACAGAGACATGAGATAGACAACTGTTTGATAAAGACAACATAAACCTAGGGGGATATTGTAAGGCCCTATAATAGTGTAGGTTTACGCTTATCTTTATCAAACATAAGTATAGGCTATTGGGCTTAGCCTTGTAGTGGGTTAGATGGTATTTGGATAAGCCATGTGGGCTAAATTAGTTGTATTGGGCTTGGGTTAGGCCATGTGGGCCGAACTCTAGAAGGACACTATATAATGACATGTTTAGTTCATTATTTGGGTTAGACATTTTTTAGAGAGGCTGTTTATTTTCTGTTCTTCTAGGTTTTTTTATTTCTGTGTTTGTGTACCAGACGGTTCTTTAGAAACCGTTTGCACTTTGATCTTTATTCAATTATTTTCGTTCCTGTTCTTATCACTTTCATCAATATTCCGCACTCTTGATTGTGATTTTGATATCCGGTTGATAGTTTTGGGACTTACATTTACACCACTCTGACACTTCTAAGTATAAAGCGACACAAAATTTTCTTCCCACAGGGTATATCTACGCGATATCTAGATAACTAACCTACACAACTACTACATCGAAACCATCAAGGATAGCAGGAGGAAGGTTGATGTCGAACACTTGTCCCACAAGGTCGAGTTTGCATCCCAAAGAAAATATGGGGCTTCCTTTGACTTGCCATCAGTCGGCTCCACAACAGGTTCGGTTTCGAGAAGCATCAGGGTTAAACAGAACCGAGACGAAGCGATTTGCTACCCATACAAGCTACCATGCTGCTATTATTCTGGCGTCGCCCATGCCAATCCTAAATGCCCTTCCACGAGCACCACTACCAGTGTTGTTTGTTATGATCACATGGATTTCCAATTACTGTCATTGTTCCCTTGGTTGTTGACATTTGACTTAACAACAGTCAATCCTCATCGGAGTCACCTACGTTTTCATATTGTAGGCTACGATTACGAGCGCCTCGATGTCGCCGTGACTGTTGCCCCTAATGTCGCTGCTTGTAACGGGGTCCTACGACCTTTCACCAAAAGGGTACATCTTTAACGTTCCGTGTCACGTACTAAGGCACTACTCACTGCGTGGGAAGTTACACATTTCACTCTATAGTCAGTTGTCATCGTTTATGTCCCGATTGATTCGTAGGAGTTGATTCCCATAAGTCGCTGGCTAGGGTTAAGGATTCGATTGAAGTTGATTTGCTGGTGTTTGTTGCTGGTACCAAGGCCGCTCTAATACTGAGGTCAGTGGGATACTACGCTCATCCTCTTGTCCATCGATCTAGCAAGTTAATTGAGTAATACACAGTATGTTGCTAGGGTGTTGCAGAAGTGATCACACTTCGGGATCTAAGACGTCAATACATTGAGTTCCAGCAAACGAAGAGAAGTGAGAAAGGTATCGACCAATCATTCGACGCTGCGACATCCAACTCACGGACGTTCGTACTAGCGCCTAACATTCTACACAGTTCGCTAGGCGTTCAGATGGGTGTTCAAGTAATACACGATAGCTTCGAGATTCGTAAGAATTCAGAGAGGAGTGAGAAGATCACGTTCAAGTAGGAGACAATCGCTGTTATGACTCCTATAGATTTGTTACGTTTCACAATGTTCGAATAACGGAACAGAACCCCTTCTTCACTTGTTAAGTCTCACTGGGACTCACATGCACCCCACATTATTATTATGTGTGCACCCACAATAATATTGTGATTTGCATGCTCATCTCAGTTCCCCCTAACTCATGTCAAATGGTTCCTCAAACTTAGATGTCAAACGGAGGTTGTCAAAGTAATAAGATCACAAAATCCAAGGACTATGGCATACTATCAACGCATCATAAGGTAACAAGCAGTCCATGCCATCATGCTATAGTGACGAGTGTGTGTTCGTATGTTACGTCATAAACAAATGTGTACTAGTCATGTAATGTATGCAACAAGTGAGAAAAACAAACCTTGCAATCTGGAGCTGAGTGTCATGGTCGTATTCACGTATTCAGAACTGTTCGGTTATAGTCTAGTTTTACAAAAAAAAAAACGTTTTAAAACCAAGTTCACTATAACCAGTGGCTCTGATACCAAACTATCACACCCCCAAAATACCACATGCGGAAACCCCCGCGAGGCGTGTGACGTACCAGGATCTAGCCACTAATCACATTGAACTCATGACAAGATTTCAAATAAAATCTTTCATTCATTAATATAAAGTGTTACAAAACATTATTTATAACTCGTTGTGTTCAGCGGAAGCATAATATAAAGTTTAACCCAAACCCAAGTGTATGTCATTAACTAGTCTCGTTTCAAGTTTCCATGTATCTCGACCCATGACCACTCCATCATCCCAGACAGCAAGTTCCACATCCATACGTATCAATAACCTACGAGCATGCACACACGTGTATCAGACAACGCTGGTGAGTTCATAGTTTTACGAAAACGTTAGTTACCAAGTGTTTAGTTCAGTTCATTGATTTCAATGTTGATAATACCTCGAATACAAGACGGGTCCAGATTTATTTTGCCCTTTCCCCAATGCTCCTATCAAAGCATTGGGCATGACTGAGTCATTAGTTCACACACGTCCTCTCAGGTACGGGGTAAGGGTGCCAAACCTAGATAGCGCTACCAACTAATACTCCGTTACCTCTCAGGTAACAAACAACAAGGAGGGACTTTAAGGGTGATAGGATGAGTATATTATCCAACATTCCAGATTTATCCACAAAACGTATTCCTCTCAGGAATACCCAATTGATTTACCCAAAAACCCATCCCTCTCAGCGATACCCAATGACTGTCCCAACCACCGAGACGCATGCTCAAGAGAAATGAACTCACCTTGGTTTTGCTCGGTAAGACTAGTTACGTGTTCAAGTTGCTCAAAATGATCCTAACATGGTTACCATTAACAATTAGTCGTGTATCACTTAATCTCATATTCCATACACACATTACACAAGTAGCACCGTATAATATCATGCAAGTTATTTAGGCACCTATCAGTTCATAATCAACACATAGCAAGCACTTGATTCTTATACACACAAAACACCAAGTTACCATCTTGCATACGATGCACATACTCCCATGATAACTTTTGTCATTCAGTACACGCATTGGTTTATAACCCAGCTTCACAATTTCACTTAACACCATAGTTTGGCATGTCATAAGGTTAATCATGTTTTATAATTACACTACTGTTTGGGTCGCCTATAAATCATGCATCACCAACCTCTCCTAATTACTCAATAAGGTACTTAAACAAGATCGGCCCAATTCAAGTAACACATGGATCATGTAAACAGCCCACCAAACATAACCCAAATTACCCAACAGCACACTTTCATATTAATCCACTAGTACCCTAAGATGCATTATGTAACATTTATGTGAAACATGAATACATATAACTCTAAGGGTTTCAGTTATTCGATAAGCACCTACATGATTGGTATAACATAACCTATACCCGTTTTATAACAACCAACCCAAGTTACCCTCCTCGCGTCCACAAGCCGGTTCACACCATCATTACGTAATCAACAATGCTTGATTCACAACAATTTACACAACAAACTCTACATTCAAGCATTTAATTCATCGAGTAATACTAAACCAAACCATCATTATCCAATCTGATTAAAGATTTACCTAGAGTATTCACCGAATTCTAACACGTACGAACCCCAGATCCATAATCAAATCTTGATCAACAATTAACACATATCCATGAAACATCATAATTATCATTTAACATTAAGCATACTAATAGATTTCACAACTCATCAATTATTATGCACATCAGCCATACTTTGGACGTAAACAAGAATAACCAAGCAATATCAGATTCATTACAATGTAATTATACTAACCGAATATTGGATGAATTAATGCTTCGAGGGGGGGGTCTGCTACTGCCGTTCATAAGCTTGAGGGAAGGGTAGGGTTTTGTTTTTTAACTACTCAAGTTATACGTAACCCTATCTCACAATCTAAAAAATAAGCAGACTCATAACATGTTATTACTCATGTATTACGGGCCAGGTATGAGGGTGGGCTGAAGACAAATATAAGCCGGACAAAGGATGTGTACGTGTGTATACAAATCCTAAACTAACCGGCCCACTCCATGTCTTGATTGGGCTTGTGTAGTTAGGGCCTAAGATAACATGTGTGTGTGGGCCGAAGGAAATTATAACTAGGGAGAGTGTGTGGCCCAAACGTATGCGCGGCCCAATCACACATCAATCCAACTCGTTTACGTTTAGATTTAACAAGTAACAAGTAACAAGCACTCACCGCAACTTATGATAAAACGTAGTGTGAAAGGAATAATACAAGACTAAAAGTTATGAGGCTAGACGACACTAACCTTGAAAGTTTGGGTTGTTACAAACCTGTTCATGACTCATTTGGTTACTTGTTATGCATCTTTTCGCGTCCGGTGCGGTTTATGTGACTAGTTTGCATAAATTGACCTAAACGGGTCAAACCTTATCATTTTTACCTCAAAATCCAGAATGTGTTTAGTTTACCCATATTATACAAGTCTTCATACTTGTTGGGTCTAAATCACATTCTAATCCGGTCTTCGCTTAATCTTGCGTTTTGAACTGTATACCTTTCTTTAAAACTAACTGGTCTAACTTTAAACTTAAGTAAGACCCGTTAGGAATCTAATAGATTATTAAAACCTTCGTTCCTGATTTAGGAGCCCATTAAAAGATATTTGCACTTGCTGATTATTATACGGCTGAGATAAATTTGTATTTTGCTCAGGTAAATACTTTTAACTTATTTTCCCTTATACGGGCTTGGGGTACAGTATTTAATAATAACGCTTGGTCAGGTATTGAATCTTTAATCATATGAAGGTTAAATAATTGAGATAACCAGTTTAGTCTGTTTTGTTTGTTTTAAGCCTTTGGGGGGTTAATGACCATGTCCTGGATATCCTCGGCTCATTCATTGAAATGGCCACGACTTAAGCACGGGGTGTAGGCATACACCTGTCGGTGCGTATGTAAAATGATATACCTGCTTGTTCGAGAATAACTCGCCGTAGGTTATATTATGTGGTGTGTCTATTAATCTTTAACCCGGTATTACAAACCCGGGCTACTGAACGTATAACAAACATATAATTCTTTTACAAGATTATTTTTAAATAATTATCCCAAGTTATAAAAGAATATTTGTGCCTTGTTCTTCTAAATCAATTTTATAAACACTTTTCAAAAGAGTCGGTTAATTGTATTTACCAGTGTAAACTGACGTATTTTCCAAAAAGGTTAAATGCAGGTACTAAGCGAAATCGGCTGGCTACTCCTAGTATCAATAAAGAGTCTTGCAAGCTTTAGATGCTTAAAAATCTGTTGAAAAATATTTTTTCTTTTATCTTAGATCCGCTTGTGGATCCTTTTACATCTCGTTTGTAATATTTATGTTACTTTCGAATCGATTTATATAATTATTACTTTTAGACTTTCGCTGTGTATTGAACTGTGATTATTTGACTATGATGATATCAACTACGTCACGTTACTCCCCACCTGGCCCACCGATAATACGTGGAAATATTGGGGTGTGACAGTTTTATATAGGGATACCTAGGCTCTAACCTCACCTTTCTCTGGGGACTTAGATTATTAAGACTTTGAAAATATATACAGAACACCTAAGACTCGAATAGGGTCTCCAACCGTTGCCGAAAACAATGAGTCAAAGTTTTGTTTTCAAACATATGCTAATGTTGTGTTTTATACACGGTACATGAAAAAATTACATACAGTAAACAAAATTTTGAGAGTTTAGGAAACATGCATTTAGGACCTTCGGAAACTTATGTCGAAGTTCATTTAAGGTCATCACGTAGGAACCACGTTTATTAACTCGGATAAGCGCCATTATTATGTCGTCTATGCTACTTTATTTAACCGAGCAGGTAACCTACGCAAAACGAAGTAAGAGCGTGCAAAATTACAAGAAACTCAATCTACACATCAACGGAGGTTGAAGTACGTCACATAAGACTTTTGAGGCAAGGTCTTTGAGAAGACACGATTGAGCATTTCAGCGACGATGCTAATCCTGCCTGCAGGAGAGCTACCGATTAGGATGCGACAACTTGTCACGTGGTCCTGCAATAACACGAATCACGCCAAGGAGAAGACGCATGTCTCTGCATTCCCCCTATCTCATTAACGACGAATACACTATGTTCGACATTCCATGGTAATGTCACCTAACAACCGGTCATCACATGCAACTCCAGGTAAAGTCCTTAAATTTCTTTTATTGAAATTCCGAGTTTTGCATCTAGTGAGTAGATTTTTACATTTCTACTCCTCTTAAGGGTCGTTGTATCACAATAATTTCCTTCATTATAGCGAACACTCATTTTCTCATTTCTTGATGAATTCTTACGTTACACATGCGTGGTTTGTTATGCATGTGGCTCCACTTCGAATGATCGTTTTCATCAAAATTTCAATTATTATTACGCTATATCTAATTATTGCTTCGTGATCTGGATGATCTGTATTATTGTAAGTGTTGACTCCTTGACATCGAGTCAACGAACTTTCTTGAAACTCCTCTCCCTTTTCAAGTTACGTACATGGTTTTTCGTTGCAACCATGTCGAAATTTCCTTGTGGATACATATATTTATTGTCGGATTGCGTCTAAACCAAGTTCAATTGTTTGAACTTGTCCACTACGCGTATTCAATTCAAGACACCATATGATGTATTGAGAGCATCATATTCAAATTAGTTTTTTTAACAAGCGTTTCATTTGTTTTCGAGTCGTAGTAGACTTGTTTGGTCTTCAACTCTATTGAATCGTTTGTTGGTTACGACACCTTGCGGTGACATTTTTACTAATTTGAAGCTTGCGCTAATCTCGACTGCACACCTCATATATGGATTTAATTATCTATTTATTGATTTGTTTTACATCCACTTTGATTCATCATGTTAAAGCAGTCTTAATACAATCATGTGTTAAGATAATGGTACGCAAATTCATATGATAATCTGGTGTACCTCCTAACGGTTCTTTCATTATCGATCAAATGTTTGGTGATATTCATTGCTTTTTCATCTTCGATCGAAAACATTATTTCTTTGATGTTCCATTTTCAATTGAAAATCCTATGATGTTTGTTGAAACAAACGTTCAGATTTACTCTGTTGAGTATTTCATTTGATTGCAAACATGGTGAACTTGTTTGGTCACCGTTATTATTGAATTATCTCGATCACTACGCCACCTTGTGGCATCGGTATGACTTGTAGCTTGTGCTAATCATGATCGAGCGTTTCATGCAAAACTATTTCATTGAGCCTGTTGACTCTAAGTTTCATCTAGGGAATGTTATTGTTTCTAGAATACATTTACATATTGTGAACATTTGTTGGGAATTCTGTTGGTCAAGATTCCTTTCTTTGTTGGACCCCTATTAAGCTAGTCACACTGGTGACTGTATCAGTACGTCTAGTTTTCCTTTGACATCAAATTCTGAAACATATTTCTTTTTTTAACTGTTGGGTTCATATTGTTGTAGCGTGTCCTTAATTTCACATAATTCAAATAAATCTTGATTCGGATTCTTTGCCATTCACTTTGGTATCATTCGTATCTATTTACGCATAACATAACTCTAAGGAGTTAACGCAGTCAAAATTTTGAGGAAGAAATTTTATTAACAGGGGGAGAATGTGACAACCGGTAATTTACGCCTTTAATTACATGATTAACAAGTTATTGAAGCGACAATTAATAGTTTCTAAGACGCAAATTAACTTAATTAGGCCCTTTAGTATGTCTAGGAACGTCTAATCGACTTTACAGTACGCGTATGACGATTTGCGAAAAAATCTGCTAAACGTTAAATGATAACGAATGGAAACCGAACAAAATACTGACAACGCTGACAAATATGAATTTTATACAAATATTTTATACTTACAAATTTAGTATTGCGAAATTATCATGCTTCCGTACGTCACAAACGCGAACGTGAATGAAAAATGCGACTATAGGAACGCACCGGCAACTAATGGAAGCGTCAGAGATGCGTATTACCTTTAAAACTGAAATTTTATGATATAATTAGCTTTGTAATTAAAATAAATGCCCACAGTCGAAACTGGATCGAAAAACAGATTAGAAACGGCAGACGACGCAATTTACGCGCTTTTTACGCAACCGGCGAACGAACCTGTCCAACGTTGATAACCGACACTATTTTACGGCTTTTCATTTTAAAAAACTAATTTACGACACTTTACGGAGCTCAGGTGTGAAAACGGGTTCGTAGTGGTTGACGGGCCACCTAAAAACATGGGGATTGGCCTTATGGGCCTTAGGCCCAAGCCCAATTAAAACCCTAGGTATATAAATCTAACTATAACCTTATCCATAACCCTAACTCCATTTTTGGAAACTCAGATCTAAAACACGCACATCATCCTCCTGCACATTATGTTGGAGAAACCCTAATCCCATTCAAGTTACAGCCGCATACTCCTTGTCTCCCTCCTAAGAATGAATATATGTTTTCATAAAACATGATTTCAAATAAATGTATTTTAGTGAGATTTCACTGAAACATCATTTTACCGTTGTATATACTGTTTTCAGAGAAAAACAGGTTATTAAAAGCAAAGTATATGTTTTCATATAAAATGTGCTTTAAATTATATAAAGATGAATTTTCATCGAGAATACAGTTTTAGAGTATCATGATATGATTAAGAACTCAAGAAGAAGTGTAACTTAAAATATTTTTGAGAAAAACGAGTTTAAAAATGTATTATACTGGGTTCGGGGAGGAACTAGGGTAAATAAATGACGTTAGGGGTATAACGATCGTGAAGTAAATTAAATTGGTTGGTACAAGTTCGACCCAGTCTCCAGGAGAATACCGCAACTTGTACAACCTACGATATTAAATTGTTATTCAGTAGGTTATATATAATAGTGAATTGAGGACAGGCATTAGATACATCATAGTCGTTTTATTCTCTTAAGAATACGCGTGGAATCGTTGATAGATCTATCGGGTTGACTACCCCGTCGTGATCGGTCGCTCTGATCTAAATAGCGACGAATTCACATTACATTAATAGTCTAGCATGGATTAATCCCTCAATCTTTTTATATAGCTCGTAATGTCTTGCAAACATACGAAAACGAAATCATAACAAAAATATGATATTATTTAATCAAAGCCATGAGTATAAGTTTTCATCGGAAACAAGCCTGTGGAGCTATTTTGGATGAAGCCTTCCATGACATTTTTAAATGAAATAGGATGTAATCCGATTTCATATCATATTATGACGACATTATTTTCATCAAAATGAATGTCTTCTTTTTTTAAAAACATGAAAATGTTTTTTTTATATGTAATTGTTTAAAGACCACTAAAGGGTCAAATAAGGAGGTTTCCTCAAATAAAACATTACAAAATATTATATGTGAACTCACCCTCCTTTGTGTTGACACTTGATTTTTACGTGTTCTTCAGGTACATGAGTTTGGCTTCGAGGAATTTTGGCTTGTGCGTCATGTGGTTGTTGATGCTTGTTGTAATTAAATAAAGTTGTTGGACATTTTTAAAAACTTTCATGGGTCCGTGTGTACTAAGACCTTTAAGGGTCACTTCAAATCATTATGGTTGTGAACTATGTTTTCAACTTTAAAACTTAATGTTTTTAAATTAATAAATTGTCCAATATAAACAATGCATCGACCACCCTGATGTTATATGGGTACCAACCTCCGTCACCGCCATGTTTGTATTTCCGCTGTGACTTTTTTGGGGTGTGACAGTTGGGGCTCCCCATGGCGATGTGGGGGTAATCCTAGGAGTTCCTTGGGAAATACATCGGAAATGTCACAAACGACTGAAATATCTTCGATCTTCTTTTCCTCAGGTTGAGTATCGGTAACGAGAGCTAGAATAGTCAGACAGCCCTTCCGTATGCACTTCTGGGCTTTCCTAGCCGAAATGATGCCAACCGTAGCACCACCCCGGTGACCTTGAACAGACAAAGAATCTCCACTAGGGAGCAGAATGCGAACGATTTTCGATCGCCTCACCATCATCCCATTCCACAATGTGCTTAGTTTCGTGAGGTATCGGGATCGATCCTAACAGTCTATGGTCACAACATTTTTGTAGTTCCTAGCGTCACCCGCACCAATAGTGAATGCTCTCCCGCGAGCACCCTTTCCACCGTTGTTGTTATTGTTGTTGTAATTCCCGGTGTTGTTGTTGCTGTTGTTGTTGTTTCCGTTGTTGCTAGCGTTTTAATTTAACTGCGGGCAATTCCTTTTGAAGTGACCCTCACTTCCACACTGAAAGCAGCCCTTTTTCGAATACCCTACTATTGTTGTGGCCGTTGCCTCTGTTGTTGTTGTTGCTGTTGTTGTTGCTGCTATTGATATTGCTTTGTGAATGAAGTTCTGCAATCTTTTGCCATATGGCACACCTCGTCGCACCTCTGACATGTTCGAGTGCACCGCCCATGGTGATGATAGGTACGCTTGTTACCCTTTGGTTGTTTTCCAGCGTATGAGCCCTAGTTCTGTTTAGAGCCTTGATTCTTATTAGTAGGAGAAGCTGGTTGGAGTTGTGGTTGTTAGTGTTGTTGCCAGCCCTCTTCTGTTGCTGGCTGGAGTTAGAGGCTTTGTCTGAGTTATTCCGCTTGCGCTTGTTGTCAGACATCGGAGCTATTATAGTACCACTGTCACACCCTGACTTTTGCGGAAGCGTATGATGTGTGACTGGTTTAATATCATTGCATTCAATCATAATAAACAACTACATGATCAAAACGATGTTCATCCATTCATAAAATTTGAGTATTACAAACACCGGTTATTTAAGTTTTAAAACACAACCTTTGACTAGGATACAATCCAACAAAAGTGGATGGCATCTAAACTTGAAGTCTACTTCTAGAAACAACACCCGCGCCCAAGATCCAACCTGTTACCTGAAATACATGTAATTTTGGAAAACATCAACAAAAGTTGAGCGAGTTCATGCGTTTTATGTGAGTACTGGCAAACTTGGAAACCTTTGAGAGACTCCTTTGAAAACAGGTATGAAAAGAATTTATGAACATAAATAAATGTTTTATAAGGACATTAAGGCATGTGAGGACATAGGGAGTACTCAAAATGAGTAGGCTTATATCCTTGTTGATTTCCCTCGACTATGTCGATTTCCCTCGACTATGTCGAATTTCCCTTCGACTATGTCAATTTACATTGACTATGTCAATTTCCCTTGACTATGTTGATTTCCCTCGACTGGGACACCGAAGCACTCAAGTGATCACATGAGGACCATGAGTGGGGCTCAGTCATACCCGTTAGATCTAACCTTCGTCCCTAATTATGAATTAATGGCATTTCAAATTTAAGCTATGCTCACATGATTTAATGGTTTATTTCATACCGTTTAATCATACGTAACATGTATTCCACCCCCGAGAGTTATAAAACCAAAAACATTTAAAGAGAAAAGGGGGACATGAACTCACTGTTTTGCGTCTTCGGTACTCGTAACTCAAATCTCGTCAGCAAACATGACTACCTACAATGTGCTAGGGTCTATTAGACGAGCGGGCCGTGTCTTGCCTTAGTATTCATGTTTTGAGTTACTTTTCTTTTATGTCTTTAACATTATCCAAAGTTATAATTACTTGTTAAAATAATAATTATTTTAACTTTAAATTATATTCAATTTTGGAATAATTGTTAAGCAATATTTTTGTAACAATACTTCTCAAGTATTTATTTTCGTATTTCCTTCCCAAGGATGGGGTATCTCATGTATATTTGTATTCTTGTATTTGTATATCTCTCCATGTACTGGCGTCGTATTCCGGTGTATACGTATTGTGACACCTGTGTCACTTCAACCATAAAACAAATGCCAAACCAATGAAATATTGTATTTCATACTTGGGATTTGTAAAAATATGTGTATCGTTTGCACATATCAACTCTTGTTCGATTTTAAGCTTTAAATCGCTTTCTGGAGGATTATACGCGCTCTGTTGCGTAAATATAACCAGTTTAATCCAACGAACACTCCGGAATAGTGAAATAGGCTTAACATAATTTAAATAATCTTTACATAACTTAGAAATAAGTTTTGAAGGCTTTGGTATGGCAAAAACAAGTTAATTCGCTTACAGGGACTAAACTTGACAAACTACGAAAGTATGCCAATTTAAACTATAACAGACATTCTGGAACATGACCATAAGTTAAACACACCTTAAATATCCTTTATATAGCTTAGAAATAGGCTTTGAGGGGTTCGGTGTGCTAAAATAAACTTTTGGGTCATTCAGGGACTAAAAGCGTCAAAAAGTGCACAAGTTTGCACTTTCGCGCATAACTTACGTTCTGAATACATCCGGACATCCAAAAATTTATGTAAGCACTAAAATATTTTATTTTAGTGTTTGGAATAAGAAAAATCCATTTGTCACGCAATTTGGATCGTTTTTCGCGCTTATGCGCATTCCGTCGTAATTAACCGAACATCGCGATCGTACGGCCAAACGAACTGACATCCGATATATTTTTTTAGCACATTTCATGTTCCCTATGTTTTAACATCATTGTGGACCTTGAAATTGGGTTTGACGAGTGTTAGAAGTGCCGTTACGCGATGAAACAAGGTGCAGGGGTCTGTTCTGCCATTTTCGAAAATATCAGGTCTGCAAGGTCCTTACGGACCTCAACATTGTGAGTGTTGAGGTCCGTAAGCAGGGGTCAGATGCAGATAAACGTTTTTTCTTAGCTGTTAACAGCCTTTAAACTCTCCAAAGGCCAATGCCAAGTGTCAATACCTTATGGTGGGTGGCAAATTGAGTTACCACAACTTTCCAACACTTGTACGGATGGGATTCGATCACGTTTTTCAAAGAAACGATCCTAACGGTGGTCCTAATCCTATAAATACCCATCCATCTCCATTGCAAAACCCACAAGAATCTGATCTTAGAAGCTCTAAGTTGAAACCATTGTTTCATACCTGAGCTACTTGGATCAAGATTAGCATTCGGGGACCCTTTGTAAGTGTTCCTTCGTTCTTTTATTGCTTTTCGAGTCCGAAAGTAAAACTTTGTTTGACTTTCTGCATTGACCAATTTATGGTCAATGCGAAGTTCGTTTGAACTTCGCAACGTGAGCGTAATCACGATGGTTATAGTCCCTTGTGACTATGCCTACCGATTACCACGTTGTCTAGGGTCGTAAGGGTAAGCGATCTAATAAATCACTTATACTTTCGAACCCGACCCATTTGGTCGATCATTAGGATCCGACCAAATACCTTAGGTGACCATAGCATATAGGGAATAACCTTCCGAGGTTATACCCTATGGTCACATCGTTTAAGTAGTTGTATGATAGGTAGTTTATATGCCTTAGGTAAATTACCAAAATACCCCTTTGACGCCAAAATTCATTTTAAGCATATGTAACATAACTTTTGACATATAAACTGATTTGATAACAATATTAAACATGTTTAGGCATATAATACTTGTCATAGGGCTAGTTAGGCGTTCTGAACGCGTTTCACGCGAACGACGCGTTAAAGTAGCATAAGCTACCTAAACGGGTCGTGATGGGTCGTAAGCACTTAGGATAGGTTCCTTTTAGTATGTAGGCCTTGTTAAACCATATCATATGAGTTCCCACACTCATTTGGGTTACGAGACCTCATCCTATCCAATCTTCCGAGTTAGGTCCGGTTTATTTATGTAGTTACCTATATTAGGTACCGTTTGATTTCCGGGACTCCTCTAGCATTGCTTGGTGGTTATCCTAGGACTTCTAAGCAATCTCAGGTGAGTACATAGTCCCCTCTTTTACTGTTTCTCAAACGTTTTGGGGTGAAGCATGTGTACCTATCTGTTATTTTCATGTTTTCCAAAAGTATAATTGATTATACATGTTAGTGCTTATCTGTTGACAAACTGAATGACTATCTATGGTTTAAACATTGATTTTTCAAAGATTATAAAACAAATTGTTGAATTGTACTTATTTTGTTCACCAGACCGGTTGGTAGTATGATATAGCGCTATAGGATTTGACACCCCATTCCTGTTGTCATGGAATGTCTGAAACCAATTTGTTTCTCCATCCAAATAGGGATTGCCTTTGTGGCATCTCTATAGTCTCAAAGGTGTATTTTGATGCACTAGGTCTGAATGAATTCTTAAATCACATTATCTTTGTATATTTAGTTATACTCCCAAAAGTATAGTTTGATATGCTCCCATATGCGATATTGTACAAAACCAACATATATTTTGTTAATCACATCCAAAGCATATTTTGATATGTTATTTACAAACCAAAACATAGTTTAATATGTTATTTATCACATCTAAAGCATATTTTGATATGTTACTTACAAAACCAAAACATAGTTTAATGTGTTATTTATAAATCCAAAGTATACTTGTAATATACTACTGAAGACTATTATTTTAAACAACTGAAGTATATTTAATATACTATCTATCTAACGATTGGGTTTTGGTTAGTGTTTAGATAACGGGACGGGTGTAATGTGATGAAAACATGGTAGATACGCCGCTGGTACTTCTTATATATAAGTGTTTTCATTACATTACATACCGTAGCGTTATTTAGTACACTTGGGTTAACGATATTGGAACTGAAATATATTTTAATATATTACTCATTCGACTTTCTTAAAAACAAAAGTATATTTTCATATATACTATAAACCTTTTTATCAAAATATTGTTTGTCGAACAATACATTTTATACAAACTCATTTTATGTGGTTATTCATTAACCATACATTATTCTCTTAATTATACATATCAACTTAACTTATTGTTTTTCAAACGATTTACAAAACTAAACAATCTATAAGGATCATGACTACTTTTCTTTAAACATTCTTTTTCTTTAAACTTAAGTCATGAATCCTATTTTCACAAAACCTATGTATCTCACAGGCATTTTTATGCTGACGTACCTATTTTTACACATGTTTCAGGTACTGCTTTGTGATGATTGATGATATATGCTACACTTAGGATGGACTCGTGCCTTAGCGACTTTAAAACTTGGAAGATCATAGTTGTACTTATTTGATTGTATTAAAACAACGAGTTCATTTATTCAATAAAACGAAATTTATTTATTCCATGGTTACGAAACAATGATTCTGTTACAACACTCCCCGACGTTTCCGCCACGTTTGGTTGTCATACGTGGTCGGGGTGTGACAGAAAAGTTGGTATCAGAGCCAATGGTTATAGGGAATTAGGTTATTAGTAATGCTTCGGCCTAGACTATAACCTTCCTAGGACCCTAACACAAGTTTTCTTGTGTTTAGTTTTAAAACAATACCGTCACTTATTCTTAGGTGACAACCACAATAAGAACACAAATTTCTATCCCGCTTTGAAAACTAATCATCTGTTCTAGGATGATTTATTATATGGTTTTGAACCCTTTAAGTTTTCAAAATCCCGTCAAAGTTGGTCTAAATAATGTGAACACGTGCAAACTGGAAGGGTGGGTGCCTGTACCCTGAGTTTTCTGTCTAAGGCTAGAGTGTTCGTACAAATCCACATAATCGGACCAGTCACTCTTACCTGGGAACTCTTGGGGTGAGTGTCCACTTATAGGCGAGCATGTCTTCGCGATACATTATTTTTTGACCTATTTACTTTGATTAATCACCGGGGTCGTTTGTTGCTTTGTAGTAACAAACAAATGACCACTATCCTTGCTTTCATCAGATTTGTTTCATCTCATTCTTTTCGTCTAATTCTCTCACTCGTCTCCTTTCATGTTTCCTCTTTTAGAATGCCTCCTCGACACGACAATCAGATGGCGAATGCCGAACTGGCGGAAATCATCGCGCAGCAAATGGCTGCTGCCTTCCCAAATCTTTATGCTCAAATGATTCAAGCCATCAACAACAACAATAGTCCATGCAATTTCAAGAATTTTAACTCGGCTAAACCGCTCAAGTTTAGTGGTTCTGAGGGAGCAACTGGGCTTCTTCAATGGTTCGAGAGCATTGAGAATACTTTCCGTCATGTTCAGTGTCCTGAAAATCGCAAGGTCGAGTTTTCTTCGAGTGTGTTTCAGAAAAGGGCTTTTACATGGTGGAACGGGGTGATGAGAGACCGCGGTGCTGAGGTTGCATTAGCACAGACTTGGGTCGAGCTTAGGGCTCTTATGATGAAGGAATTATGTCCTCGTCATGAGCTAAGGGCTCTAGAAAGAGAATTTGATGATTTGAAGCAAGACAGTGGGGAACATCGAGCCTATACTGACCGTTATGAAGAATTGAGCCTGTTGTGTCCTACTATGGTTACTCCTGTGGATAAGGCGATCGAGAAATATATTGATGGTCTTCCTGACCTAGTTCAGGATATTGTTACTGGCAGTAACCCTACTACTGTCAGACAAGCCATTGAACTGTCTGCCACCCTAACTGAATCCCACATCAGGAAGAATAAGCTTTTTCAAAAAGGCGACCCAAGACCATCTGACAAGACTACTCAAGCTGAACCAAAGGAAGAACAGGCTGAGGTATCCAAGAAGAAGAAACGCAAAGCCTCTCAAAACTACGCTGTAACTGCTCAAGACAAACAGGTTGCACCAAACCAGCCAGCACAACCTCGCAAAAGGAAAAACTATGTTGGTACCGCACCTTTGTGCAACAAGTGCAACCCTCATCATCTAGAGCAAGATCAGTGTCACAAATGTACCCACTGTGGGCGGTTGGGACATCTGGTCAATGTTTGTCGTTATGCAAATCAAGCTGCTGCAAACCCTGCTGCTGTTCAAGCACGGTTTCTACCGGGGTCATGTTATAACTGTGGTGACCTTACTCACTACAGAAACAATTTCCCAAGACTTGTTAACGCACCTCCAGTGCGAGGACGAGCATTTAACATCAATGAGGCAAACGGGAACAATGATGCCGCAGCGAACAATTAGTGTTTTGTAATTCCTTGGTTGTTATCTTTTGACACTTCAAGACAATTCGGTCGTTACATAAATAAAGATTTGTTGTTTTTATTTCTGCAAAATTTCTGCGATTGTGTGAATGTTTGATGCAACCTTATGATGTCAACCCAAAGATAAACTACTCGTGTGGTTCTGTCATCTTATGATCACTTGTGATCTCCCCAAGAACCTTAAACGCTCGATTCTTTTAAGAAACGAAGCCAAGCTCTTACTAGAAATCCTTCTATCTTCTTAGATGGATCCTTGTAAATGCTTAAAGTGCCAAATGAAATCCATGGATTGGATTCCTGGTGTGCTTTAAATGTCCATACCTAAAGATAACAAATTAAAGAATCAAGTTAACTAATTTTGTGCTTATGTGTTTTCTTACATGTTTTGTGGTTGTATGTGATCCATCCAAATCCTCGTAGAATCTTTCATATCTCATATGAGGAATTCATAGTAGGATATCCAAAATTACTATCTTAAATCCTTAATGGACTTCTACGTTGTAGTCAAGTCCCTTGGGTTTTAAAGTACTATTCTAAAATTAGACCCCTTGAGTGGTCTAGATAAACAGATTGATTTGAAAATTTGATTAGAAATATCATGTGATGATATAATTAAAAAAGATCCCTTAAGTGGTCTATTTAAGGAGATCATGCGACGATCTATTTAAGAAGATCATGTGTTGATCTAGTTAAAAGGCTCGTTCGTTGATCTAATTAAAAGGACCCTTTGGTGGTCTAGTCGAGTCGCTTCATGTTTATTCAAGTGATTTTTCCTACGCATTATGAAATGAACTGTGCAGACTGTGCAAGGAATTACGTAATTATGGAGGCCTACATAATTATGGAATTCAGTGCATAGAAACCACAAGAAGTTTTGTCATGTGTTAAGACCTATAGTGATAAGAATAATGATACGAGAGAAGTCTTGGACCTTGACAGATGTCATTTTATCTTACACTCCCCAATTCTGATTTCAAGCACACACAAGTTTCCTATGATAAGTCTTCATAAGAAACGTTCTTCTGTCCGTAGTTCAAAATTCTATGTTTTACTACCACAAGGAATTCACTTTGAGGGTTAGCAAATTCGCTAAGAATCCTAACATGGCTCAGAGTTTTACTTAAGGGTTCAATGGATTTATTTGAAAGCGAAACCATCACAGCTGTCTTCACAAGTTCCCTCTAGGATTAAATTTCGGGACGAAATTTCCTAAAGTAGGGGAGACTGTGACACCTGTGTCACTTCAACCATCAAACAAATTCCAAACCAATGAAATATTGTATTTCATACTTGGGATTTGTAAAAATATGTGTATCGTTTGCACATATCAACTCTTGTTCGATTTTAAGCTTTAAATCGCTTTCTGGAGGGTTATACGCGCTCTGATGCATAAATATAACCAGTTTAATCCAACGAACACTCCGGAATAGTGAAATAGGCTTAACATACCTTAAATAACCTTTACATAACTTAGAAATAAGTTTTAAAGGCTTTGGTATGGCAAAAACAAGTTAATTCGCTTACAGGGACTAAACTTGACAAACTGCGAAAGTATGCAAATTTGAACTGTAACAGACATTCCGGAACATGACCATAAGTTAAACACACCATAAATATCCTTTATATAGCTTAGAAATAGGCTTTGAGGGGTTCGGTGTGCTAAAATAAACTTTTGGGTCATTCAGGGACTAAAAGCGTCAAAAAGTGCACAAGTTTGCACTTTCGCGCATAACTTACGTTCTGAATACATCCGGACATCCAAAAATTTATGTAAGCACTAAAATATTTTATTGTAGTGTTTGGCATAAGAAAAATCCATTTGTCACGCAATTTGGATCGTTTTTCGCGCTTATGCGCATTCCGTCGTAATTAACCGAACATCGCGATCGTACGGCCAAACTGTGACACCTGTGTCACTGCGACCATCAAACAAATGACAAACCAATGAAATATTGTATTTCATACTTTGGACTTGTATAAATATGTGTATCTTTTGCACATATCAACTCTTGTTCGATTCCAAACTTTAAATCGCTTTCTGGAAGGTTATACGCGCACTGATGCGTAAATATAACCAGTTTAATTCAACGAACACTCCGTAATAGTTAAATATACTTAACATACCTTAAATAACCTTTACATAACTTAGAAATAAGTTTTGAAGGCTTTGGTATGGCAAAAACAAGTTAATTCGCTTACAGGGACTAAACTTGACAAAACTGCGAAAGTATGCCAATTCGTACTGGAACAGACATTCCGGAACATGACCATAATTTAAACACACCTTAAATATCCTTTACATAGCTTAGAAATAGGCTTTGAGGGGTTCGGTGTGCTAAAATAAACTTTTGGGTCATTCAGGGACTAAAAGTGTCAAAAAGTGCACAAGTTTGCATTTTCGTGCATAACTTACGTTCTGAATACATCCGGACATCCAAAAATTTATGTAAGCACTAAAATATTTTATTTTAGTGTTTGGCATAAGAAAAATCCATTCGTCACGCCATTTGGATCATTTTTCGCGCTTATGCGCATTCCGTCGTAATTAACCGAACAACGTAACCGTACGGCTAAACGAACCGACACCCGAGATATTTTTGAACACATTTTAAGTTCCCTATAATTTAACTTCATTTTAGAGCTTTGAAATGGGGTTAACGGGGCTTAAACGTGTCAAAAAAACGCATCGTAAACCAAGTTTTGAGGTTGCAGGGACTAAAACTGTAAATCTGCCAAACTAGGTCCCTAAGTAGGGGCTAGATGCAGCAAAATGTCTTTTTACAGCTGTTAACAGCTGTTAACCACTCCCTAACCCCTTGCCACATGTTGATCTCTTATGGTGAGTGGCCATTTTGGGTACCATAAGGTTCCGACACATGTACGGATGTGATTAAGGCACGATATTCGACAAACGATCCTAACGGTGGACCATTTACTATAAATACCCACCTCCACCCTTCACTTTTCCTCTCAAGAATCTGATCCAAAAGACTCTAAGTTGGAACCATTGTTTCATACCTGAGTTATTTGGATCTAGATTAGTATTCGGGGACCCTTTGTAAGTGTTCCTTCGTTCTTTTATTGCTTTTCGAGTCCGAAAGCCAAACCTTGTTTCACTTTCTGCATTGACCAGTTTATGGTCAATGCGAAGTTTGTTAGAACTTCGCAACGTGATTGTAATCACGATGGTTATAGTCCTTGTGACTATGCCTACTGATTACCACGTTGTCTAGGGTCGTAAGGGTAAGCGACTTGATCAGTCGCTTATGCTTTCGAACCCGACCCATTTGGTCGATCATTAGGATCCGACCAAACATATTAGGTGACCATAGTATATAGGGAATAACCTTCCAAGGTTATACCTTATGGTCGCTTCGTTTAAGTAGTTGTATGATAGGTAGTTTATATGCCTTAGGTAAATTACCAAAATGCCCTTTTTACGCCAAAATTCATTTTAAGCATATGTAACATAAATTTTGGTATCTAAACTGATATGGCAACAATATTAGACATGTTAAGGCATATTTTACTTATCATAGGACTAGTTATGCGTTCCGAACGCGTTTTACGCGAACAACGCGTTAAAGTAGCATAAGCTACCTAAACGGGTCGTAAGCACTTAGGTTAGGTTTCATTTAGTATGTAGGCTTTGTTAAACCATATCACATGAGTTCCTACACTCATTTGGTTTACAAACCCTCATGCTACCCGATCTTCCGATTTAGGTCCGGTTTATTAACATAGTTACCTATATTAGGTGCCGTTTGATTTCGTGATCTCTAGCATTGCTTGGTGGTTATCTTAGGACTTCTGAGCAATCTCAAGTGAGTACATAGACCCCTCTTTTACTGTTTTCCAAACGTTTTGGGGTGAAACACATGTGCCTACTTGTTACTTTCATGCTTTCCTGTTTTCACGTCATATACATGCTATGTTCGTTAGTACATTATAGTACATGATTTCATTACATATCATGCTAGGCGTGCCCATTGTGTGCATTACTTAGTACATCGTTTTACATTACATTATATGCTATGTATGTCTATTGTTGTATACGTAGTACAGGTCACATGCTATGTATGTCTATTGTTGCATACTTAGTACAGTTCACATGCTAGGTATGTTCAATCGTTGCATTGTTCTTCATACTTAGTACATTTGTTATTCATCACATGCTTACATTTTGGATGCATATTACATGATTTACATTGATCATGCATTTACTACACAAAACATAACTTTGATTTAAACTACGTTTTACTTCAATACTATGTTCTGGTGCATATGGTTTAGTTGATACATTTCACTAGCCATACATATCATTTTGATTACACATTATATGATTTACATCTTGACATAAACATTTTGACATATTATTCAATACATTTGGCAATTGGTTTAAAACATAGACATCTTACATTGTTTGTTTGGTTTGAGTAAGTGATTAAGTAACGAGGCGTGTGTAATATGATACAAGCATGGTGGATACGCCGCTGGTACTTCCTATATATAAGTGTTTGTATGGTATTACATGTCGTAGCGTTATTTGAATCATTTCAGTTTTAGACATATAACATATTAGACATATAACATACTTTTCACAAGACATTGTTTTACAAACAACTTATCTTATACAAACTCATTTTTCATGGTTATTCATTTAACCTTACATTTATTTATACATATCATCTGATCTTATCGATTTTCAAATGATTTACAAAACAAATCAAATAACAAGGTTCATGACTAAACATTTTCTCAAACATAAGTCATGAAACCTATTTTCACAAAACCTATGTATCTCACAGGCATTTTTATGCTGACGTACCTATTTTCACATGTGTTTTTCAGGAGCCGTTGCATAAGATGATCAAGATACACATAGGCAGACTTGGGCTTTAGTGACAATAAAAGATACAAGACTAGTTAATTATGTTGTATTTCCTTGTTTGTTAAGACATTGTAACACTTTTAATTAATAAAACGAAACTTCAATTGCCATGGATTTGAAACATTAATTCTATTACAACACTCCCCGACGTTTCCGCCACGTCTTGTTGTTTTTACGTGGTCGGGGTGTTACAGAAAAGATGGTATCAGAGCCAATGGTTATAGGGAATTAGGTTATTAGTAATGCTTTGACCTAGTCTATAACCTTCTTAGGACCCTAACGCGAGTTTACTTGCGTTTAGTCATAAAACAATACCGTCACCTATCCTTAGGCGACTACCACAACAAGAACATAAATTTTAAAACCGCTTTGAAAACTAATCATCTGTTCTAGGATGATTAATTACTAGGTTTTGAACCCTCTATTGTAAGGTTTTGAACTCTCTATTATATGGTTTTGAACCCCTTTGAGTTTTCAAAATCTCGTCAAGGTTTTGGGTTTTAAATAATGTGAACACGTGCAAACTGGAAGGGTGAATGCCTGTATTCTGGGTTTTCTGTCTAGGCAAGCACTTCGTATATATCTCATCAGATGCGAGACCAGTTGTGCTTACCTGGGAATTCTTGGGATGAGTGTTCACTTATAGGCGAGCATGTCTTCGCGATACATTATTTTTTATCCATTTACTTTAATTCAGTCACTGTGTGTCGTTTGTTGCTTTGTAGTAACAAACAAATGACCACTATCCTGGCTTTTATCAGATTTGTTTCATCTCATTCATTTCGTCTAATTCTCTCACTCGTTTCCTTTCATGTTTCCTCTTTTAGAATGCCTCCACGACGCGAAAATCTGATATCTATTGACGATCTGGCAGCTGTTATTACACAGCAAATGACTACTGCAATCCCGAACGTCGATGCTCAATGTTACCAAGCTATCAACAACAATAATGCCCTCTGCAACTTCAAGACGTTCAACTCGGCTAAGCCATCAAAGTTTTCCGGGTCTCAAGGAGCGACTGCACTTCTACAATGGTTCGAGAGTTTAGAGAGCACCTTCAGGCATGTACAATGTCCAAACGAGCGAAAGGTAGATTTCGCATCTAGTGTCTTTGAGAAACGAGCTTTGACGTGGTGGAACGGTGTGGTGAGAGATAGGGGTGCCGAAGTGGCACTGGCCCAAACTTGGGAAGAACTTCGAGCACTGATGATGAAGGAATTCTGTCCTCGTCACGAGATCAGGGCATTGGAAAGGGAATTCGACGATCTTAAGCAAGACAGCGGTGAACATCGAGCATACACTGATCGATATGAGGAGCTGAGCCTGTTGTGCCCTACCATGGTTACGCCTTTGGATAAGGCGATCGAGAAATACATTGATGGTCTCCCTGACTCAGTCCAGGACATTGTTACTGGTAGTAACCCCACTACGGTTAGGCAGGCCATTGAGCTATCTGCAACCTTGACTGAATCTCATATCAGAAAGCATAAACTTTTCCGGAAAGGTGACAAGAAACCGGTCGAGGAATCAAAACCAGTCAAGGAATCAAAGATAATGGATGAACAGACTGGATCCCATAAGGAGTCAAAGAAGCGTAAGGCTTCGCAGAATTTTGCGATTGCTGCTCAACCCAACCAAAACACCCGCAACCAACCAACTCAACCTCCTGCAAAGAAACCTTATGCCGGTACTGCACCGATATGCGACAAATGTAATGCACATCACTTAGCTCACCTACAGTGTCGTTTATGTGCATCATATGGGCGACTCGGTCACCTGGCAAATACTTGTCGATTTACCCCAAACCAAGGTGGTCCAAACCAACCTCAAGTAAATCCTGCTCAAGCTCGTCTTCCACCAGGTCCTTGCTTCAACTGTGGCGAGATGAGCCATTTCTGAAGAAATTGCCCAAGGCTTGCTAATGCGAATCCGGCTCAGGGATGAGCATCAGACCAACTAGAAGACAATGTTGTTTAGAAATAATCAAGCCTTATGTATTATTTCTTTTGTTGTCAAGGTCCATGAAACAGTTGTTATCATTGTTAATAAATAAATCTTTTTATTTACATTGCAATGTACAAATGTGATGGTTTGTATAAACAACGTATCCTCTACAATACCGACAATCAAGGGACCGTATTCCTTGAAGAACGGACTACCCCGTAATTTCTTCCATTTTATTATCTCTTGCGTTTTCCACGGAAATCCAAAATACCCGTTTCTTCCAAGGAAACGAAGTACAAGGCGCAAGTTACAACTCTGTACGAATACCCAAAGTACCATTATAAATTCTTAATAGGGTACCTAAGGGCATTTTCGTATATTCAAATTATTACACCTTAATTCGAATATTGCGTTTTCTTGAAAACGAAATCGAATTTTTGGAAGATCTTCCTATCTTCATAGTTAGACTCTCGCTAATGTTTAAAGTACCGAATAAAATCCATGAAATGGATTCCTAGTGTGCTTTAAATGCATGTACGTAATTAACAAAACAAAACTTACAAATTAAAGATCAAGTTAAATAATGTTGTGGTTATGTAACTATGTGTTTATGCATTTTGTGTTTTTGTATACACTGGATATTCTTGTCATTCAGAATCCTCATAGAATCTTTTCTTCATATGAAAGATTCGTAGTAGGATATTCGAAAAAGGTACTATCTTAAATCCTTAATGGACTTCTACGTTGTAGTTAAGTCCCTTGGATTATAAAGTACTATTCAAAAAGTTAAATGTTTCTCTTAGGTAGTTGAGTTAAAGAGATCCTACGTCGATCTAAAGTTAAATACATCCTACATCGGTGTAGTTAAATGTTTCTCTTAGGTAGTTGAGTTAAAGAGATCCTACGTCGATCTAAAGTTAAATACATCCTACGTCGGTGTAGTTAAATGTTTCTCTTAGGTAGTTGAGTTAAAGAGATCCTACGTCGATCTAAAGTTAAATACATCCTACGTCGGTGTAGTTAAATGTTTCTCTTATGTAGTTGAGTTAAAGAGATCCTACGTCGATCTAAAGTTAAATACATCCTACGTCGGTGTAGTTAAATGTTTCTCTTAGGTAGTTGAGTTAAAGAGATCCTACGTCGATCTAAAGTTAAATACATCCTACGTCGGTGTAGTTAAATGTTTCTCTTGGGTAGTTTAGCTGAAGAGATTGTTCGTTTATCTAATCCTTTGGTGACTTAGTTAAAGAGACTCTATTACAGTCAAGTTAAATCACCATAGGATTATTCGTTTGATTTCCATACGCATTATGAAATGAACTGTGCGGACTGTGCAAGGAAGTACGTAATTATGGAGGCCTACATAATTATGGAATTCAGTGCACAGAAACCACAGGAAGTTTTGTCATGTGTAAAGACCAATAGTGGCAAGAGTAATGATATGGGAGAAGTCTTGGACTTTGACCGATGTCGTTTTATCTTACACTTCCCAATCCTGAATTCAAGTTTCCTATGATGAGTCTTCATAAGAAACATTCTTCTGTCCGTAGTTCGAAACTCCATGTTTTGTTACTACAAGGACTTTACATTGATAGTCGATAATTTCGCTAAGAATCCTAACATGACCCAGAGTTTTACTTAAGGGTCAATGGATTTATTAGAAGGCGAAACTGTCACAGCTGTCTTCACAAGTTTCCTCTAGAAATTAATTTCGGGACGAAATTTCCTAAAGTAGGGGAGACTGTGACACCTGTGTCACTGCAACCATCAAACAAATGCCAAACCAATGAAATATTGTATTTCATACTTTGGACTTGTATAAATATGTGTATCTTTTGCACATATCAACTCTTGTTCGATTCCAAACTTTAAATAGCTTTCTGGAAGGTTATACACGCACTGATGCGTAAATATAACCAGTTTAATTCAACGAACACTCCGGAATAGTGAAATATACTTAACATACCTTAAATAACCTTTACATAACTTAGAAATAAGTTTTGAAGGCTTTGGTATGGCAAAAACAAGTTAATTCGCTTACAGGGACTAAACTTGACAAAACTGCGAAAGTATGCCAATTCGTACTGGAACAGACATTCCGGAACATGACCATAATTTAAACACACCTTAAATATCCTTTACATAGCTTAGAAATAGGCTTTGAGGGGTTCGGTGTGCTAAAATAAACTTTTGGGTCATTCAGGGACTAAAAGTGTCAAAAAGTGCACAAGTTTGCATTTTCGTGCATAACTTACGTTCTGAATACATCCGGACATCCAAAAATTTATGTAAGCACTAAAATATTTTATTTTAGTGTTTGGCATAAGAAAAATCCATTCGTCACGCCATTTGGATCATTTTTCGCGCTTATGCGCATTCCGTCGTAATTAACCGAACAACGTAACCGTACGGCTAAACGAACCGACACCCGATATATTTTTGAACACATTTTAAGTTCCCTATAATTTAACTTCATTTTAGAGCTTTGAAATGGGGTTAACGGGGCTTAAACGTGTCAAAAAAACGCATCGTAAACCAAGTTTTGAGGTTGCAGGGACTGAAACTGTAAATCTGCCAAACTAGGTCCCTAAGTAGGGGCTAGATGCAGCAAAATGTCTTTTTACAGCTGTTAACAGCTGTTAACCACTCCCTAACCCCTTGCCACATGTTGATCTCTTATGGTGAGTGGCCATTTTGGGTACCATAAGGTTCCGACACATGTACGGATGTGATTAAGGCACGATATTCGACAAACGATCCTAACGGTGGACCATTTACTATAAATACCCACCTCCACCCTTCACTTTTCCTCACAAGAATCTGATCCAAAAGACTCTAAGTTGGAACCATTGTTTCATACCTGAGTTATTTGGATCTAGATTAGCATTCGGGGACCCTTTGTAAGTGTTCCTTCGTTCTTTTATTGCTTTTCGAGTCCGAAAGCCAAACCTTGTTTGACTTTCTGCATTGACCAGTTTATGGTCAATGCGAAGTTCGTTAGAACTTCGCAACGTGATTGTAATCACGATGGTTATAGTCCTTGTGACTATGCCTACTGATTACCACGTTGTCTAGGGTCGTAAGGGTAAGCGACTTGATCAGTCGCTTATGCTTTCGAACCCGACCCATTTGATCGATCATTAGGATCCGACCAAACATATTAGGTGACCATAGTATATAGGGAATAACCTTCCAAGGTTATACCTTATGGTCGCTTCGTTTAAGTAGTTGTATGATAGGTAGTTTATATGCCTTAGGTAAATTACCAAAATGCCCTTTTTACGCCAAAATTCATTTTAAGCATATGTAACATAAATTTTGGTATCTAAACTGATATGGCAACAATATTAGACATGTTAAGGCATATTTTACTTATCCTAGGACTAGTTATGCGTTCCGAACGCGTTTTACGCGAACGACGCGTTAAAGTAGCATAAGCTACCTAAACGGGTCGTAAGCACTTAGGTTAGGTTTCATTTAGTATGTAGGCTTTGTTAAACCATATCACATGAGTTCCTACACTCATTTGGTTTACAAACCCTCATGCTACCCGATCTTCCGATTTAGGTCCGGTTTATTAACATAGTTACCTATATTAGGTGTCGTTTGATTTCGTGATCTCTAGCAATGCTTGGTGGTTATCTTAGGACTTCTGAGCAATCTCAAGTGAGTACATAGACCCCTCTTTTACTGTTTTCCAAACGTTTTGGGGTGAAACACATGTGCCTACTTGTTACTTTCATGCTTTCCTGTTTTCACGTCATATACATGCTATGTTCGTTAGTACATTATAGTACATGATTTCATTACATATCATGCTAGGCGTGCCCATTGTGTGCATTACTTAGTACATCGTTTTACATTACATTATATGCTACGTATGTCTATTGTTGTATACGTAGTACAGGTCACATGTTATGTATGTCTATTGTTGCATACTTAGTACAGTTCACATGCTAGGTATGTTCAATCGTTGCATTGTTCTTCATACTTAGTACATTTGTTATTCATCACATGCTTACATTTTGGACGCATATTACATGATTTACATTGATCATGCATTTACTACACAAAACATAACTTTGATTTAAACTACGTTTTACTTCAATACTATGTTCTGGTGCATATGGTTTAGTTGATACATTTCACTAGCCATACATATCATTTTGGTTACACATTATATGATTTACATCTTGACATAAACATTTTGAAATATTATTCAATACATTTGGCAATTGGTTTAAAACATAGACATCTTACATTGTTGGTTTGGTTTGAGTAAGTGATTAAGTAACGAGGCGTGTGTAATATGATACAAGCATGGTGGATACGCCGCTGGTACTTCCTATATATAAGTGTTTGTATGGTATTACATGTCGTAGCGTTATTTGAATCATTTTAGTTTGAGACATATAACATATTAGACATATAACATACTTTTCACAAGACATTGTTTTACAAACAACTTATCTTATACAAACTCATTTTTCATGGTTATTCATTTAACCTTACATTTATTTATACATATCATCTGATCTTATCGATTTTCAAATGATTTACAAAACAAAGCAAATAACAAGGTTCATGACTAAACATTTTCTCAAACATAAGTCATGAAACCTATTTTCACAAAACCTATGTATCTCACAGGCATTTTTATGCTGACGTACCTATTTTCACATGTGTTTTTCAGGAGCCGTTGCATAAGATGATCAAGATACACATAGGCAGACTTGGGCTTTAGGGACAATAAAAGATACAAGACTAGTTAATTATGTTGTATTTCCTTGTTTGTTAAGACATTGTAACACTTTTAATTAATAAAACGAAACTTCAATTGCCATGGATTTGAAACATTAATTCTGTTACAACACTCCCCGACGTTTCTGCCACGTCTTGTTGTTTTTACGTGGTCGGGTTGTTACACAAACGAACTGACATCCGATATATTTTTGAGCACATTTCATGTTCCCTATGTTTTAACATCATTGTGGAGCTTGAAATTGGGTTTTACGGGTGTTAGAAGTGCCGTTACGTGACGAAACAAGGTGTAGGGGCCTGTTCTGCCATTTTCGAAAATATCAGGTCTGCAAGGTCCTTACGCACCTCAACATTGTGAGTGTTGAGGTCCGTAAGCAGGGGTCAGATGCAGAAAAACATTTTTTCTCAGCTTTTAACAGCCTTTAAACTCTCCAAAGGCCAATGCCAAGTGTCAATACCTTATGGTGGGTGGCAAATTGAGTTACCACAACTTTCCAACACTTGTACGGATGGGATTCGATCACGTTTTTCAAGAAACGATCCTATCGGTGGTCCGAATCCTATAAATACCCATCCATCCCCATTGCAAAACCCACAAGAATCTGATCTTAGAAGCTCTAAGTTGAAACCATTGTTTCATACCTGAGCTACTTGGATCAAGATTAGCATTCGGGGACCCTTTGTAAGTGTTCCTTCGTTCTTTTATTGCTTTTCGAGTCCGAAAGTCAAACTTTGTTTGACTTTCTGCATTGACCAATTTATGGTCAATGCGAAGTTCGTTTAAACTTCGCAACGTGAGCGTAATCACGATGGTTATAGTCCCTTGTGACTATGCCTACTGATTACCACGTTGTCTAGGGTCGTAAGGGTAAGCGATCTAATAAATCGCTTATACTTTCGAACCCGACCCATTTGGAAGATCATTAGGATCCGACCAAATACCTTAGGTGACCATAGCATATAGGGAATAACCTTCCGAGGTTATACCCTATGGTCACATCGTTTAAGTAGTTGTATGATAGGTAGTTTATATGCCTTAGGTAAATTACCAAAATACCCCTTTGACGCCAAAATTCATTTTAAGCATATGTAACATAACTTTTGACATATAAACGATTTGATAACAATATTAAACATGTTTAGGCATATAATACTTGTCATAGGGCTAGTTAGGCGTTCCGAACGCGTTTCACGCGAACGACGCGTTAAAGTAGCATAAGCTACCTAAACGGGTCGTGATGGGTCGTAAGCACTTAGGATAGGTTCCTTTTAGTATGTAGGCCTTGTTAAACCATATCATATGAGTTCCCACACTCATTTGGGTTACGAGACCTCATCCTATCCAATCTTCCGAGTTAGGTCCGGTTTATTTATGTAGTTACCTATATTAGGTACCGTTTGATTTCCGGGACTCCTCTAGCATTGCTTGGTGGTTATCCTAGGACTTCTAAGCAATCTCAGGTGAGTACATAGTCCCCTCTTTTACTGTTTCTCAAACGTTTTGGGGTGAAGCATGTGTACCTATCTGTTATTTTCATGTTTTCCAAAAGTATAATTGATTATACATGTTAGTGCTTATCTGCTGACAAACTGAATGACTATCTATGGTTTAAACATTGATTTTTCAAAGATTATAAAACAAATTGTTGAATTGTACTTATTTTGTTCACCAGACCGGTTGGTAGTATGATATAGCGCTATACGATTTGACACCCCATTCCTGTTGTCATGGAATGTCTGAAACCAATTTGTTTTTCCATCCAAATAGGGATTGCCTTTGTGGCATCTCTATAGTCTCAAAGGTGTATTTTGATGCACTAGGTCTGAATGAATTCTTAAATCACATTATCTTTGTATATTTAGTTATACTCCCAAAAGTATAGTTTGATATGCTCCCATATGCGATATTGTACAAAACCAACATATATTTTGTTAATCACATCCAAAGCATATTTTGATATGTTATTTACAAACCAAAACATAGTTTAATATGTTATTTATCACATCTAAAGCATATTTTGATATGTTACTTACAAAACCAAAACATAGTTTAATGTGTTATTTATAAATCCAAAGTATACTTGTAATATACTACTGAAGACTATTATTTTAAACAACTGAAGTATATTTAATATACTATCTATCTAACGATTGGGTTTTGGTTAGTGTTTAGATAACGGGACGGGTGTAATGTGATGAAAACATGGTAGATACGCCGCTGGTACTTCTTATATATAAGTGTTTTCATTACATTACATACCGTGGCGTTATTTAGTACACTTGGGTTAACGATATTGGAACTGAAATATATTTTAATATATTACTCATTCGACTTTCTTAAAAACAAAAGTATATTTTCATATATACTATAAACCTTTTTATCAAAATATTGTTTGTCGAACAATACATTTTATACAAACTCATTTTATATGGTTATTCATTAACCATACATTATTCTCTTAATTATACATATCAACTTAACTTGTTGTTTTTCAAACGATTTACAAAACAAAACAATCTATAAGGATCATGACTACTTTTCTTAAAACATTCTTTTTCTTTAAACTTAAGTCATGAATCCTATTTTCACAAAACTCTATGTATCTCACAGGCATTTTTATACTGACGTACCTATTTTTACACATGTTTCAGGTACTGCTTTGTGATGATTGATGATATATGCTACACTTAGGATGGACTCGTGCCTTAGCAACTTTAAAACTTGGAAGATCATAGTTGTACTTATTTGATTGTATTAAAACAATGAGTTCATTTATTCAATAAAACAAAATTTATTTATTCCATGGTTACGAAACAATGATTCTGTTACAACACTCCCCGACGTTTCCGCCACGTTTGGTTGTCATACGTGGTCGGGGTGTGACACGTATTTTCTTAATAAATATCCAATATATATTTCCAAAACAATATATTTTCAAGTCTGACTTTAGAAAATATATAATAACTTATTTTGTCCCAAAAATAATGTATTGTCCAGAAAATATATATTTTTTTCCCAAAAATCATATATCTTCTAAATATTCCAAGAAAATATATTTTAACTTCCAAAAATAATGTATCTTCTCCTTGTCGAAAATATGATATACTTGTAAATAAAATCATATTTTCATCCCTTTCGTATCCAAAGTAATATTTACCAAAAATATATTTATAATGGCATTTTCCGGAATATTTTATAAGTTACGTTCTTGCGTTCGATTTCACATTATTAAGTGTGTAACTTATATATTTATTCCTTGTGATTTTTCGTATTGTTTTTGGATTGTAAGTTCTTGGTATTTGTTAAGTCATATTATTTTAAATCCTAAAATAATATAACTATTACACAAAGTATACAAATATTCACACGCATGTCTTTTAAATATATACCTTTCAAATATATATTTAGTTATTTTTATTTACAAAAACTAACCTCCAATATTTGTATTTTTGTAACAAAATCTATGGCAAAGTTTATATTGAAAAACCATGGTTAAAACACACTTGTAAATATTTGTTTAGAAAAATATTTTTCTAAGTGTTTATATTTTTAGAAAATTTTGCCATAGTTTCCCCTAAAATTGGAGGTGTCCATGCTATCAAAGCATATCATTTTCTTTTCAAAAATCATCACAAACAATCAACAATCATCCTACACTTACCAAGTGCCAATACAATGCTACTTACATAGTAATCATGAACTTGAACTTTAATAAAAACTTGTAGTAACTTGGTAGTGTGTTTAGTAGGTTTAGTTACCCTTTAAAGTGTGTTTACTTCTTTAAAAATCTCATTCTTGAAAGATTTAGGTGTTTACAACTTACTAGATGATTTTTCCAAAAATCATTCTCTTGGGTTTTTCTTGTAAACAATGTATTCTGTCACGGAGTTATTCTCGAACTCTCGTGCGGCACTTAGATTTGATCTAAGTTAAGCCTATTGGTTGTGTTGGGTTATGTTTACGCAGTGGAAGCCTTTTATGAGAATCACAAGGACAAGTTTTGTAGTGTAATACTACAAGTAAGATGGTGTTTTGATTACTTGCATAAAGTTACAAGTACAAGTGTTTACAAGAAGTTGGTTATGAATGAGTTATGAGGGGTTATGTGGGGTTGGTGCAAATGATGCCTAACACTCCTATTTATACTACTTGAACATGATCTAGATAGTTCCAAATCTAGATCATTCCTTTACAAATATCTAGCCTTAATACCTAGATATTTCCTACATAAATATCATGATATTTGTTGGGATTCTAGAATGTTCTTTGGCTGATTTTTATGGCAGTATTATGTAGCCCATTCTAGACTGTTCCGAGCACTTTGAAGACTGATCTAGGACCTTCTAAGGGTGCCAAAACGTTCCAGAACTGTCTAGGCTGTTTCGGAGACTTCCGGGCAGTCCTGGACGTTTCCTTAGTGTTCCGGAAACTTCTGAAATGCTGAAATTTTGCGGGGCGTGACATCCTCCTCCACCTAAATTCGTAACGTCCTCGTTGCGATTTTGGGTTATGACTTGTTGTGTGGTTGATCTTCTCCTGGAACCAACCTCCATTTGTATTGCAGTAATTGACATACCTTGATGTCAAGTGTCCATCTATGTCTTAATTGTGTGAACTTGGTTTCCGTCTATGATGCAAAACTTGTTTGCGAACGGAATGAGAAAGGCATGTTCCTTTTCAAAGAAATCCTGGCCAAGCACAAAGTTATGGTCTTTCATTGGCACCATGGAAAGGTCGATCTTACCTTTCCATTTGCCGATTGTGACTTTGACGCCGTATGCCATCCCAATTATTGGTTGGACGGGTCCATTCGTGGTCTTTATCATTGCGTCTTGTTTTGTGACTCGAACACCGAGTCTTATTGCTTCATCCATTGAGACGAATTTATGGCTTGCTCCTGTGTCTATTAGTGCCTTAACGGGTCTCCCGTTTACCACCATGTTGACGAGTTGAAGTCCTTCTTCTGACTTCTTTTCTGGTTTTGCGGTTGTGGATCTTTCCTTTCCCTTGTTCGGGAGCTTTTTAATGTTATGTTTTTCATGTGTTTTGGGAATTTCTTGCGTATTTAAAGTGTTGAGATGACTTACTTGCATGGACCCCAGACATGCTTTTGGTTGTGCCTTGTTAGCGTCGTTCATTTTTGCTTCCAACTCAGCAAAGTTTTTGTGAAGGTTTTGGATCTTGTCGTCTACCTCTCTCTGCAGCATTGCGATTTCCTCTTGGATCATGGCTTGCATCTCGAGGCATATGACGTCAATAACGGTTTTGAGATCTTTTTTTACTCCTTTTAACTCATCTCGCAATGTTCCCAAAGCGTCTAGCTTTTCCAAGGAACGATTGACAAGAATTCTAAGTTGTGTGACCGATGCTTCGACGTTAGTCTTCATTTTGTCTAAGGATCTGGCCAAATCCGTAGACACGCTTTCAACTTCTTGTTGATTCTGGTTGTGATTGTGTGTCTCTTCTTTACTAGAGACGATTTTCTTTTTCGCCATCCCAATGAACCGACGCGGCTCTGATACCACTTGTCACGGAGTTATTCTCGAACTCTCGTGCGACACTTAGATTTGATCTAAGTTAAGCCTATTGGTTGTGTTGGGTTATGTTTACGCAGTGGAAGTCTTTTGTGAGAATCACAAGGACAAGTTTTGTAGTGTAATACTACAAGTAAGATGGTGTTTTGATTACTTGCACAAAGTTACAAGTACAAGTGTTTACAAGAAGTTGGTTATGAATGAGTTATGAGGGGTTATGTGGGGTTGGTGCAAATGATGCCTAACACTCCTATTTATACTACTTGGACATGATCTAGATAGTTCCAAATCTAGATCATTCCTTTACAAATATCTAGCCTTAATACCTAGATATTTCCTACATAAATATCATGATATTTGTTGGGATTCTAGAATGTTCTTTGGCTGATTTTTATGGCAGTATTATGTAGCCCATTCTAGAATGTTGTTGGGAGCAAGGGAGGAGGTGGAGTGGTGAAGGTGAAGTGTGGTGTGAGAATGGGAGCTCTAGGTCTAGTTATAACCATCTAACTCTTTTAACCAATGGATATCATGTTCCCATAGTACAAGCAAGATCTTCCACAAATCTTATAAAATCTAATGAGATCAAAGGAGATTTTGTGTGATCAAGGGTGGGCCACACCCTTAATGACCGTAAATATGAAGGGGGGGTCTTGGTTGGTTTTGAATGATAAGTTAAGTGCTTAGTTAAAGTTCTAAGTATAATAGTTAGTGTGTATGCATATATGGTGTTATATAGTGTGTCAGGGTGTTCGGGGATCATAACTAGCTCAGAAACATTAAAACAATGCTTCTAGTATAATTTTGGTGTTTCGGGTAGTGTTCGGTTGTTTGATTAGATACCGGTTCGTTAAAGTGTCAAACTATACCGTTTAGTGATCTTTATGTACCCTTCTGTGACACTTTTAATTCCCGACACTTAGGAAAGCATTCAAGACCATTAAACCATAATTCTGCTTTATAATTTGGAGTTTAAATGCTGAAAATAGCTGAATTTTGGTTATTTTCTGCAGAATTATGCATTTTTAGTGTGTTCCTGGCACTTTCCGGCACCTATGTTATCACTAGGAAGGCAGTTTTGTAATCCTTACTTTCCTACAAACTATACTAGTGTATCACTTGGTTTTGGGGCTCATATCTGTGTCTTATCATCATGTCTGTCTAAGTACTGAACTCCCATCAGTGCTTTTAGTTTGTCTGATAATGGTGCCAATTCTGTTCTGTGCATTATTAGAACTATATCGTGTTGCATGTAGTAATGATAAAAGTCTTGCAACATGAAATGCCACTATATGTATATAACAGTAATCAGAAATTCATTTGTCTTGTAAACTAGATCATGCATAGTTATTAAAGCACAGATTACTGTTCCATTAGTGTACGGAATGTACCGAAAAGTGACAGTTGTCACAGACTCCCCCCGTTAAAAGAATTTCGTCCTGAAATTCAAGAGATGCCATCGGTCGCAGGGGAGTTTTGAACCAAATGTTGTCACTTAGGTTTAAAATTTGTTTTCATGTTCCCATGTAACTCTGGGTCATGATATGAATTCTAACGTACTCAAGTAAATCAACTATGTCTTCTCCGTGTTTTGTGGACTCTTAGTCCGCATCCTTAATAGGTTCTATAGTAAATTGGAGTTTGTCGTTGACGTGAATCTTGTTTGTGGGAACAACGACTGTTCCTTGAGTCAGACTCCTCTAAAGACTAGATAGAATGTGTCGCGATCACTAATGATCTTTTCTGGAAGTTTCAGCTTGTGAGCAATGGTCCCGATCCCTACCAGGATCTCGAATGGTCTAATATACCGGGGGTCCAACCTTCCACGTTTTCCAAATCGCATCACGCCTTCTCAAGGCGAGGCTCCCATTAAAGCCATACTTCTTATCTCAAATTCCTACGATTTTTGCCGCTCGTCGGCGCAATCTTTCTGTATTCCGTGGGCTGTCTTGATATGATCACATATCTGAACGATCTTACCTCTAATTTTTCCTGAACCAACTCGGGCCAGTAGATTGTTTATCTCCGGTCTCCGTTTAACACAACGGGGATCGACTTATTATGTTCCATCTAAAGCTTCACACGAAGCAGTTTAAACATCGGTGTGATAAATACTGTTGTAGGAAAACTCCACTAAGGGCAAGTGAGTGTTCCAACTTTTCATCAAAGTTTATCACCCAAGCACGTAACATGTCCATACAGTCAGCATCGTTCAGTAGTTCAGTCCATCTTCGTTAATATTTAAGTTCTTACGATCAACGGTGTGCTGCAACCCTTGTGATCAGTAAAGGTCATGCAGCGTTTTCTTACAGGTAATGACGTCAAATTTGCGGTGCATAATTACTGTATCTAGATCAAGGTTTCTTCTCATGATCCCTTAATCAACGTGACGCGTATGCAATGCCGTGGTCTCGTTGCATCGACGCGCAATCGAGACTTTTTCGAGAAGCGTCACATAATTGCAACTCTAACTCCTTAGCTCTTGATTGCAGGGTTGGCATGAATCTCGCTCTTATCCACCATGTATCCTAAAGTTCTTACCTCGCGAATTCGAAATCCGCTTTTCGTCATCTTAGCACATAACTGTTCTTTCTCTAAGAGTCGCAAGATAAATTGCAGATGTTGCTCACGACCTTCCTTGGTCGTTGGGCATATAAGAATGTAATCAATAAATATAATCGTGATCTATCCAGGTATGGCTTACACGTTCGATTCATGAGGTCCATGAATACTGTCGATGCATGTGTTAAGCCAAATGGTATGACAAGGAACTCGTAATGCTCGAAGCAAGTCCTAAAGGTAGTTTTAGGGATATTTCCTTCTTGTATTCACAGTTGACGACACCTTGTCCTCAAGTCGATCTTTGAGTGGTAACTAGGACCTTACGATTTGTCTGTTCATGTCATCAATCCTTGGCAAAGGATACCGATCCTTGATATCCAATTCTCTGGAATTGATGCAAAGTGGAAACTGTCAACTTTCTTCTTGTGACCTTAACTGAGGGCACCATGTCCTTAATTCCATCTTGGAGTAGTAGCTGGGACCTTGTAGTTGGTTGACAAGTCATCAGTTCTCGGTAAGGGGTACTGATTCTTGTTGGTTAGTTGTCTATCTCCCTGTAACCCATGCGTAATACTTTTCTCCCTCATTATTCCCTCTGAGTTCCTCTCAGATTAGGCTATATACGCATGTAAAAACTGTTGTCCTGTTTCCTGACGAATAACACTGGGGCTTCCCAAGGTGAGAAATGCGGCCTGGTAGATTTCCTCAGCTCTCACAGCTGCATCAGAGGCTCTTGTATCTCGGACGAAACTAGTTGGTAAGGCGACATCTTGTCACTGGTGCCACTCCTGGCACAAGGTTCATCCTAAACTTCTCGTGTCGTTGTGGGGGGGGGGGGTATTCCTGGCAAAACTTCAGGAAAGGCTTCTTGGTTTCTTAAGTTTCCAAAATATAGTACTTAATCTTTCGCCTAACTAACCTTCCATTCGCCAATTCTAAAGAATAGGGGACTTCTATTCTACTTGAAACTAGGCCAAGTAGTTCTTAAGTTCTAAGGATACGAGATTAAAGTTGAAGCCAGTATTAATCAGAAATGGATACATAAGGTTGGTTAATAGGGAACGTACCCGTAACCGCATCTGGATCCTGGCATGCTTCACGAGCTCCGATCGTGAAGACCCTTCCTTGCTTGGTTCTTCCTAGGGCAATCTTTCCTAAAGTGCCCTACTTCACCACACCTGTAGCAGCCTGGAATTTTCCCATTATCTCCTCCGTCTGGATCCTTCGCCCAACAGGCATCCTTGCTGTGCCCTTCCTTTCCACACTTTCCACACTTAGGCCTCAGACATCGACCTTCATGGTAAAAATTGCATTCCTCGCACCTTGGCTTGGTCCCCAAGTAAACCTTACCTCCAGCCTTATTAGTGGCTCCATAAGCTTTCCTGCCACGCGGCGGGTTCACTTCCTTTCTTTTGTTTGCTTTAGAGCTTCCATAGCTGACTTGGGTGCCTATCTTTAGGTTTGAAGACTTCCTCTTCTTGTTGCCTGAGGACTCCACATGAGTCTCTTTCTTGTTATCCTCATATTCCAAAAAATTTCCCATGTGTAGAGCTTCTTCAATAAGAGTGACAATCAAATCGATAGCCTCTGCGATGGTTGGGGGCTTTGAGGTAGTAACCATGCTCCTAATTTGAGGTGCAAGTCCCCAAATGAATCGCTCAATTCTCTTGAATTCCGGCTTAACTAAGTAGGGAACGACCCTAGACAAGTCGTGAAATCGCTGGACATATTCAGGAATCTTCGGCCCGTCCATTTTCAAATTCCAGAACTCCACCTCAAGCTTCTGGATTTCAGCCCTAGAACAATATTTCTTCTCCATCGTTTCCTTGAGCCCGTCCCAGCTCAGTGCATAAGCAGCATCTGCACCAAGGGTCTGAACCTGAAGGTTCCACCAGGAGAGTGCACCATCCAAAAAACAACCCTGAGATAAAGGTAACACTCTGCTGGGGTGAACAGTTACTCATTCTTAGAACAGAGTCAGTCTTTTCTGTCCAATGAACAAACGCAACGGCGCCTCCTGTGCCGTCAAAGTTTAATGGCTTGCAGTCCAGGAACTGTTTATAGGTGCAGCCAGTTGGAGGGTTATTTCCGGAAGTGCCACCGCTGTGTTCGGAGCGGAGGGCTTCATGTCGTGCAATTGCTTGTGAGATGCGTTCTTGAAGCTCGGCTTCTGTCCTTGGTAACGTACTAGTGTTTGTGTCACGTCTGGGTGGCATTCTGTCACACCCCCAAAATCCACCCTGCGGAGTATCACCGCTTGGAGGCGTGACGTGACCAGGATCAAGCCACCAATCATATTGAACAAGCATGTAAGTAATAAATAAAGATTTAACACAATACAATTGGTGTCTAAACAAAACAATAGTTTAAGTTGCAAGCGGAAGCATAATGTTTAAAACCAAGTCATAAGTTTAAACGTTTCAAAAGTTTAGTATAGCACACAGCTGTCCATGTCCCACAACGACTCTTCCCACTCCGATGCAAGCTCCATAGATACCTAACGACCTGCAAGGCATGTAACAACGAGTCAACAACAAAGTTGAGTGAGTTCACAGTTGGTTGTTTAGTTATAGCATTCGTTTCGTAAATCATATGTTCGTTTTGTAAACCATGTATCGTATTAGTACGTATCGCGGTCTCCCAGACATGTTTGCGAAGATTAGTGGGGGCTTCCCATGTGGATAGTATTAATCCGTATCGCGGTTTCCCAAACATGTTTGCGATGATTAGTGGGGGCTTCCCATGTTGTAGACTAGTCGTGTGTGTACGTGCCCTTCTTGATCCAAGGACCGTAGCAAGTGTGAGTGTACGTAGGTTTTACGTACGCGCCCTTCAATCCGAGGACAGTAGTAAGTATGAGTGTACGTAGGTTTTACGTACGTGCCCTTCAATCCGAGGACAGTGAAAAGTAGTTTAATAGTAATTATAGTACGAGTAGTTATTCAATCCCATTCCCAACCCACCGGGAATCCCATGCCTTAGGAGTGTGAACTCACCTCGGTTGCTCGGTTTGACTCTCAAAAATAGCTAACAGTCAAGGTCGGTCAATCACGTCCTAGTATAATTTACCAGTTAGTCATTTAGTGGTTTTCAAATAGAGCACAAAGTTCCTACACGTATCTATCACATAACATGCATCACTTTAACAGTTTATACCCATATAAGTTTCCCATCCATTCCCCACTCATAAACAAACATACGATATTGCACATAACACATATAACACGTTATATCATTCACAGATAACATACCCGACATTTAGACATGAAATTTACAACTTATGTCTTTTCAGCATTAATATTCAAAACCGGGCTGTTTTCGGACATTTTAATAAAATAGTTAACTTATTCAAAAAATCCTAAATTTTTACAGAATGTCATAAACGATCCAAATATTATTGTGTAAAAATATCGGGGTTCAGTTCATTACCAATATTTTATAAAAATTCATTTTCCGGACTGAACTCAGATTTATCTTTTTCTGACCACAGTCCACGGAATAATTTATTTAAAATTCATCGAGAGTCCGATTTACAAAATTCCAGTGGGGTAATTACAAATACATCAGTTTACATTTACAGTAAAAATTTCATGATCTGACTCTACACAGAATACAAGTTATGATAGAAAATATAACACCCATTTATTGCTGTAAAAACTCAGCTTAAGCTGCTGTTACAAATCGGTTCTTTAAAAATAGTAAACGAAGTCCAAAAATTATGATTCTGGTGCCATTAGAACCGTATTTCATAATACATAACCCTAGACTTCATAAAATACATTTCTCGTTAAGTTATGGTCCTGTTACAGCCAACTGAAGTTGGCTGTAATTACCAAACAGCCTACTCTTTTCAGCTTTAAGCCTTCTAAAGTGCCTTCGATTGATTCCGTTAGCATGTTTAGTGATCATAACAACATAAAACATCAATATTAACCAGCAAAACATCAGATAATAAACCAAGAATCATAACCACACAAGATCTACATGATTTACACACATAACTTCTCTTTATCCACTCTTTAACACATTATGTTCAAGATTTGTTCATGAGCTTTAAAGTTTCTTAACTTTATATCATTCTAACATCTATTATCCACCAAAAACAAGAACAAAAAATGAAGATTTAGAACACTTACTACTAGCACAAGGCTAGGGAAGAAACAAGACGAAAAAGTGGTGGACAAAAGAAAACTAGAGCGGTCCTTGAGCTTCCGAGTGCACCAAGCTTACTTATTGGACCTCTTGCACCTTTATATATGTATGAATGGCTTGTAAAGGACTTGAAGGTGGTGGAATGGTGGTGGTATGATGGCAGCCGAGAACAAAGAAAGAAGGAAAGAGTTGAGTGAGTTTGAAGATGTGAATGTGGTGAGAAGTTCATGTTCTTTAGTTACTACTTATATCCTCCAACATCACAAGATCCAAAGGTTAATATGCCACCAAGAGTACAAGACATAATCTTATAAAATAAGCAAATAAAATCTCATGTGGGGGGGCACCTAAATCCGGTTATAGGTGGGGGGGTCTAGATGTAGGATGTAACCTTATGTTTAGTTTGTAATTGAATTGTAAGTATATAGTTAGTTGTCTAGTTGGTTGATATTTATATGGGGTGTTATAAGGTTCGGGGATCATAACTAGCTCAGAAATAGTGAAATAATGTTTTTAACAATATTTTTATGTTCCGGGAAATGTCCGGTTGTTCGGTTGGGTATCGTTCCGTTAAAGTGCTTAATTAATCCGTAAAGTGTCCTACATATATATTTTTGCAACGTTTTTAATTTTTAACACTCAGGAATGCATACCGGACTATTTAGTAACTTTTCTGTACACTACTAGTATGTTAACAAATACATGTAAGCATAACACAGTAATTCAAAGAGCAATTAAATGATTCAGCACAGTCATCAAGTACTTTAATTAACATTAATAGAATGTACGGTTACATGTAAATTTGAGGGTTGTCACATTCTCCCCCTGTTAAGAGAATTTCGTCCCGAAATTTAGCGCGTGATTACTAAGGAAGCTAGTTAAGTTGCGTTGGTTTCCTGGTTTTCCTGGGGTGTCACATCATCCCCCGTTTGATTTGGAATTTCGTCCTGAAATTCTGCAGTAGCTTCAGCCTCAGTAGTGGTTGCGTTTTTCTTAAACAGTTGGGGATACTTGAGTTTCATTTGGTCTTCTCATTCCCACGTATATTCTGGGCCACGGCGGGAATCCCAACGAACTCGGACAAGAGGTATCCTGGTACGCTTGAGGATCTTAACATCTCGATCCGTGATCTCTACTGGTTCCTCGACGAATCGCAGCTGGTCGTCGATAGTGAGCTCCTTTAGAGGAACTATGAGGGTCTCATCTGACAGACACTTCTTCATATTTGACACGTGGAATACGTTGTGAACTCCGCTGAGTTCTTCAGGTAGGTTCAGCCTGTAGGCGACTTTGCCAATTTTCTCAATGATTTCAAAGGGTCCAACGTATCGCGGGTTGAGTTTGCCTCGTTTTCCAAATCGAACTACACCTTTCCAAGGTGAGACTTTGAGTAGCACTCGATCCCCAACCTGGAACTCGAGTGGTTTTCTTCCCTTATCAGCATAGCTTTTCTGACGGTCACGAGCTGCCGCCATTAGTTGCCGTATCTGGGCAATCTTCTCGGTGGTATCTACCACAAGTTCTGGGCCAGTGATTTGGCTGTCACCAACTTCTGCCCAACAGAGAGGTGATTGGCATTTGCGTCAGTACAATGCCTCGAACAGAGCAGCTTGGATGCTGGTGTGGTAGCTGTTGTTGTACGAAAATTCCACTAGCGGGAGGTGCTTTTCCCAGCCATTTCCAAAATCGATTACACATGCCCTAAGCATGTCTTCAAGGGTCTGGATGGTGCGTTCAGGTTGCCTATCCGTCTGTGGATGATAAGCGGTGCCCATATCTAATCGTGAGACAAAAGACTTGTGCATAGCTTGCCACAATTCCGAAGTAAAACGCGCGTCATGATCAGAAATGATGGAGGTTGGCACTCCGTGCCTTGATACCACTTCCTTTAGGTAAATGTCTGCAAGAGTAGAAAACTTATCCGTTTCTTTGATAGCCAGAAAATGTGCAGACTTGGTCAGTCGATCTACGATCACCCAAATGGTATCGTTTCCACGTTGAGATCTAGGCAGGCCAGTAACGAAATCCATGGAAATTTGCTCCCATTTCCATTTAGGTATCTCTGGTTGTTGAAGTAGGCCTGATGGTTTCTGATATTCAGTCTTGACTCTCGCACAAGTCAAGCACTTATTGACGTAGTTTGCTATGTGGGCTTTCATGCCAGGCCACCAATACGTAGTCTTGAGGTCGTGGTACATTTTATCTGAACCCGGATGTACCGAATAACGAGACTTGTGTGCCTCATCCATCACAAGCTCATGTAGGTTTCCGTAAAGTGGAACCCAGATGCGTCCGTTTACATAGTAGGCGCCGTCTTCCTTTTGTTCAAGCCGTTGCCTCGATCCTCGTAGGGATTCAACCCTGATGTTCTCTGCTTTCAATGCTTTGACCTGAGCATCGCGAATCTGAGCGGGAAGGTTAGATTGGATGGTAAGCTGTAAAGCACGTACACACTTAGGTATAGAATCCTTTCGACTGAGGGCGTCGGCCACAACATTGGCCTTGCCTGGATGGTATTTGATAGCGCATTCATAATCGTTCAAGAGCTTGACCCATCGGCGTTGTCGCATGTTTAACTCCTTTTGCTTGAAGATATGCTCGAGACTCCTATGATCGGTGTAAATGGTGCACTTGGTACCGTACAGGTAATGTCTCCATATCTTAAGTGAAAAAATAACTGCTCCCAGCTCCAAGTCATGCATAGTGTAGTTCCTTTCGTGAACTTTAAGTTGGCGCGATGCGTAGGCAATGACCTTGTCACGTTACATCAATACGCAACCAAGTCCTTGGATGGAAGCGTCGCAGTAAACCACAAAATCATCTGTGCCTTCAGGCAATGAGAGGATAGGCGCGCTACAAAGTCTATCCTTCAAGTGCTGAAATGCGGACTCCTGTGCATCACCCCAACGATAGGTGACACCCTTCTGAGTCAGTGAAGTGAGAGGTTGCGCAATCTTTGAGAAATCCTTAATAAACCTTCTGTAATATCCTGCCAAACCCAAGAATTGGCGGATTTCTGTTGGTGTGCGGGGTGCAGGCCAGTTCTTGATTGAGTCAACCTTGGATGGATCAACATGAATCCCATCCTTGTTTACCACATGGCCTAGAAAGTGGACTTCGCGAAGCCAGAAGTCACATTTCGAAAACTTGGCATACAACTGCTCTTTTCGAAGAAGTTCCAGCATAAGTCGTAGATGCTGCTCGTGTTCCTCCTGACTCTTAGAATAGATCAGGATATCGTCAATGAACACAATAACGAACTTATCCAGGTAAGGTTTGCATACTCGGTTCATGAGATCCATGAAGACCGCTGGTGCATTCGTCAATCCGAAAGGCATAACCAGAAACTCGTAATGGCCGTAGCGAGTTCTGAATGTTGTTTTGGAGACGTCCTCATCTCGGACCCTCGGCTGATGGTATCCCGATCTCAAATCAATCATGGAGTAATAGCTCGACCCTTGCAACTGGTCGAACAAGTCGTCAATACGTGGGAGAGGATAACGATTCTTCACGGTCACCTTGTTAAGTTCGCGGTAGTCGATGCACAGTCTGAAAGTACCATCTTTCTTCTTCACGAATAACACTGGAGCTCCCCAAGGTGAAGAGCTAGGACGTATGAAACCCTTTTCCAAGAGTTCTTGTAATTGCGTGGACAGTTCTTCAAGTTCTGACGGAGCTAGTCGATAAGGTACACGAGCTATGGGCGCTGCTCCAGGAGCTAGCTCGATTTGAAACTCAACTTGGTGATGAGGCGGAAGGCCAGGTAATTCCTCAGGAAATACCTCGGGAAAATCGTGCACAATAGGAATGTCTTCGATTCTCTTCTCCTCCGTTGATGTATCAAAAACGAGGGCTAGGATAGCAGTGTGGCCCTTTCACAAACACTTCTGGGCCTTAAGGAAAGAGATAATTCCTACGGCAGCACCACTCTTGTCGCCATGAATCACGAGGGGTTCTTCGCCAGAACGAGGAATGCGGACGATTTTCTCCTTGCAGACAATCTCCGCTTGATGATGAGATAGCCAATCTATCCCAATAACGACGTTGAAACTACCAAGTACGATAGGAATAAGGTCGATAGAGAAGGTCTGACCAGCTAAGACGAGGTTACAACCTTTGACTATGTGCGTGGCCTCGAGACTTTTACCGTTTGCTAGCTCTACTGTGTGTTTGGTGGTCAAAAGTGTTGGGGTGCGCTTAAGCATTTGACTAACTTTTAGAGACACATAACTGGTATCGGCACCCGAAGAAAATAAAACAGTAACATAAAAGTCATCGAGGAGAAACTTACCCATCACAACGTTGGGATCGTTCCTTGCATCACCCTGACCAATCACGAACACACGGCCCCGGGTGCCATTGTCTCCATTGTTTCCCCCGTTGTTATTCCCGTTGCCCTGATTATTGTTGTTGTTGTTATTCTGATTTTGATTTAACTGGGGGCAGTCCCGCTTGAAGTGGCCTTCAGCACCACACTGAAAGCATCCCCTGTTGCCTCGCTGTTGCTGCTGCTGGTTCTGTGGAGCTTGCTGCTGCTGCTGACGATTCTGATTTGTAGGCCGTGAGCTCCTGCAATCCTTGGCTTCATGACCCATCTTGAGACACCTCTGACAACGTCCCTTGTTGCACTGACCACTGTGGTGTCTGTTGCATTTGTTGCACTTTGGGTGGTTTCCTCGATATCCACCCTGCCTTTGATTACCAGAAGATTGCTGACCAGGACTCTGGTAGTCATCAATCTTTCGCTGCTGCACCGGGGACTGAACTGTAGTCGGACCCTTTCTGTTGGCTCCATCCCATTTTCGTTTGTTGTCGCTGGGAAGAGCAGAAGTAGTAGTAGCAGTAGCACCTATACGCTTAGGCAGCTTGTTCTGTTCTACTGCCTGGTCTGTGAGGCGATGAGCAAGACGAGTAACATCCTGGATGGTAGTAAGGTTAGCAACAGTCACATGGCTTTGAATCTCTGGTACCAAGCCTTTAAGGTACAGCTTGATATGCTTAATGGGAGGATCCACCATAGTTGGACATAACACTGCCAGTTCGTTGGATCGCTTCGTATACGCCTCTATCTCTGACTCCGTCATCTTCAGGTTAAAGAACTCCACTTCCAGTTTGTGAATGTCATCACGATTACAGTATTCCCGCTTGATCAGCTCCTTGAAGTCGTTCCATGGGGTGGCATTAGCAGCAACCAACCCCAGCAGCTGAAACTGAGCGTTCCACCATGTGAGCGCTACCCCTTCAAGAGTACCAGTCGCATACTTCACCCTACGATCCTCAGGGCATTCACACATTTCAAAGACCAGTTCGAGCTTCTCGAACCAGTGGAGGAGTCCAACGGCCCCTTCAGTGCCACTAAAAGTACTTGGACGACAGCCCATAAAAGTCTTGAACGTGCACACAGGCGGCTGGGCATGCTGGCCTCCTGCTTGAGCGGCTGCAAGTGCCGCAGTAACTTTTTCATTGATCAAAGCCGTCAGCTGGGCTTGTGTGAGGTTGATTCGTCCACACATGATCTTCACGTCGAGGGAAAACACAGGTAAGAAAGGTGTTGCAATGTGCGTAAGTGTGGAGTGACAGAAGAGAGTAAACACACAAGGAGTATCTAACAATAGTTGCTACATTTATCCAAGCATACCATGAACAATGTACTACGTATCTAACAGGTAGGTAATATATAAACATAATCATATCACCTAGAGTGTTGAGTCTTGCACGTGGAGCGAAGCGTCGTTGTGGATCGTTGAGCACTATACAGGTTATATTCTGGTTTTATCAAAAAGCTTTTCCCTTTTTAAAACCAAGTTCACTATAACCAATGGCTCTGATACCAATCTGTCACACCCTCAAAATCCACCCTGCGGAGTATCACCGCTTGGAGGCGTGACGTGACCAGGATCAAGCCACCAATCATATTGAACAAGCATGTAAGTAATAAATAAAGATTTAACACAATACAATTGGTGTCTAAACAAAACAATAGTTTAAGTTGCAAGCGGAAGCATACTGTTTAAAACCAAGTCATAAGTTTAAACGTTTCAAAAGTTTAGTATGGCACACAGCTGTCCATGTCCCACAACGACTCTTCCCACTCCGATGCAAGCTCCATAGATACCTAACGACCTGCAAGGCATGTAACAACGAGTCAACAACAAAGTTGAGTGAGTTCACAGTTGGTTGTTTAGTTATAGCATTCGTTTCGTAAATCATATGTTCGTTTTGTAAACCATGTATCGTATTAGTACGTATCGCGGTCTCCCAGACATGTTTGCGAAGATTAGTGGGGGCTTCCCATGTGGATAGTATTAATCCGTATCGCGGTTTCCCAAACATGTTTGCGATGATTAGTGGGGGCTTCCCATGTTGTAGACTAGTCGTGTGTGTACGTGCCCTTCTTGATCCAAGGACCGTAGCAAGTGTGAGTGTACGTAGGTTTTACGTACGTGCCATTCAATCCGAGGACAGTAGTAAGTATGAGTGTACGTAGGTTTTACGTACGTGCCCTTCAATCCGAGGACAGTGAAAAGTAGTTTAATAGTAATGATAGTACGAGTAGTTATTCAATCCCATTCCTAACCCACCGGGAATCCCATGCCTTAGGAGTGTGAACTCACCTCGGTTGCTCGGTTTGACTCTCAAAAATAGCTAACAGTCAAGGTCGGTCAATCACGTCCTAGTATAATTTACCAGTTAGTCATTTAGTGGTTTTCAAATAGAGCACAAAGTTCCTACACGTATCTATCACATAACATGCATCACTTTAACGGTTTATGCCCAAATAAGTTTCCCATTCATTCCCCACTCATAAACAAACATACGATATTGCACATAACACATATAACACGTTATATCATTCACAGATAACATACCCGACATTTAGACATGAAATTTACAACTTATGTCTTTTCATCATTAATATTCAAAACCGGGATGTTTTCGTACATTTTAATAAAATAGTTAACTTATTCCAAAAATTCCTAAATTTTTACAGAATGTCATAAACGATCCAAATATTATTGTGTAAAAATATCGGGGTTCAGTTCATTACCAATATTTTATAAAAATTCATTTTCCGGACTGAACTCAGATTTATCTTTTTCTGACCATAGTCCACGGAATAATTTATTTAAAATTCAACGAGAGTCCGATTTACAAAATTCCAGTGGGGTAATTACAAATACATCAGTTGTCATTGACAGTAAATATTTCATGATCTGACTCTACACAGAATACAAGTTATGACAGAAAATATAACACCCATTTATTGCTGTAAAAATTCAGCTTAAGCTGCTGTTACAAATCGGTTCTTTAAAAATAGTAAACGAAGTCCAAAAATTTTGATTCCGGTGCCATTAGAACCGTATTTCATAATACATAACCCTAGACTTCAGAAAATACATTTCTCGTTAAGTTATGGTCCTGTTACAGCCAACTGAAGTTGGCTGTAATTACCAAACAGCCTACTGTTTTCAGCTTTAAGCCTTCTAAAGTGCGTTCGATTGATTCCGTTAGCATGTTTAGTGATCATAACAACATAAAACAACAATATTAACCAGAAAAACATTAGATAATAAACCAATAATCATAACCACACAAGATCTACATGATTTACACACATAACTTCTCTTTATCCACTCTTTAACACATTATGTTCAAGATTTGTTCATGAGCTTTAAAGTTTCTTAACTTTATATCATTCTAACATCTATTATCCACCAAAAACAAGAACAAAAAATGAAGATTTAGAACACTTACTACTAGCACAAGGCTAGGGAAGAAACAAGACGAAAAAGTGGTGGATAAAAGAAAACTAGAGCGGTCCTTGAGCTTCCGAGTGCACCAAGCTTACTTATTGGACCTCTTGCACCTTTGTATATGTATGAATGGCTTGTAAAGGACTTGAAGGTGGTGGAATGGTGGTGGTATGATGGCAGCCGAGAACAAAGAAAGAAGGAAAGAGTTGAGTGAGTTTGAAGATGTGAATGTGGTGAGAAGTTAATGTTCTTTAGTTACTACTTATATCCTCCAACATCACAAGATCCAAAGGTTAATATGCCACCAAGAGTACAAGACATAATCTTATATAATAAGCAAATAAAATCTCATGTGGGGGGGCACCTAAATCCGGTTATAGGTGGGGGGGTCTAGATGTAGGATGTAACCTTATGTTTAGTTTGTAATTGAATTGTAAGTATATAGTTAGTTGTCTAGTTGGTTGATATTTATATGGGGTGTTATAAGGTTCGGGGATCATAACTAGCTCAGAAAAAGTGAAATAATGTTTTTAACAATATTTTTATGTTCCGGGAAATGTCCGGTTGTTCGGTTGGGTATCGTTCCGTTAAAGTGCTTAATTAATCCGTAAAGTGTCCTACATATATATTTTTGCAACGTTTTTAATTTTTAACACTCAGGAATGCATACCGGACTATTTAGTAACTTTTCTGTACACTACTAGTATGTTAACAAATACATGTAAGCATAACACAGTAATTCAGGGTGCAGTTAAATGATTCAGCACAGTCATCAAGTACTTTAATTAACATTAATAGATTGTACGGTTACATGTAAATTTGAGGGTTGTCACACATTCTCCCCCTGTTAAGAGAATTTCGTCCCGAAATTTAGCGCGTGGTTACTGAGGAAGCTAGTTAAGTTGCGTTGGTTTCCTAGTTTTCCTGGGGTGTCACATCATCCCCCCGTTTGATTTGGAATTTCGTCCTGAAATTCTAGTACCACTGTCAGACATCGGAGCTATTATAGTACCACTGTCACACCCTGACTTTTGCGAAAGCGTATGATGTGTGACTGGTTTAATATCATTGTATTCAATCATAATAAACAACTACATGATCAAAACGATGTTCATCCATTCATAAAATTTGAGTATTACAAACACCGGTTATTTAAGTTTTAAAACACAACCTTCGACTAGGATACAATCCAATAAAAGTGGATGACATCTAAACTTGAAGTCTACTTCTAGAAACAACACCCGCGCCCAAGCTCCAACCTGTTACCTGAAATACATGTAATTTTGGAAAACATCAACAAAAGTTGAGCGAGTTCATGCGTTTTATGTGAGTACTGGCAAACTTGGAAACCTTTGAGAGACTCCTTTGAAAACAGGTATGAAAAGAATTTATGAACATAAATAAATGTTTTATAAGGACATTAAGGCATGTGAGGACATAGGGAGTACTCAAAATGAGTAGGCTTATATCCTTGTTGATTTCCCTCGACTATGTCGATTTCCCTCGACTATGTCGAATTTCCCTTCGACTATGTCAATTTACATTGACTATGTCAATTTCCCTTGACTATATGTTGATTTCCCTCGACTGGGACACCGAAGCACTCAAGTGATCACATGAGGACCATGAGTGGGGCTCAGCCGTACCCGTTAGATCTAACCTTCGTCCCTAATTATGAATTAATGGCATTTCAAATTTAAGCTATGCTCACATGATTTAATGGTTTATTTCATACCGTTTAAGCATACGTAACATGTATTCCACCCCCGAGAGTTATAAAACCAAAAACATTTAAAGAGAAAAGGGGGACATGAACTCACTGTTTTGCGTCTTCGGTACTCGTAACTCAAATCTCGTCAGCAAACACGACTACCTACAATGTGCTAGGGTCTATTAGACGAGCGGGCCGTGCCTTGCCTTGCCTTAGTATTCATGTTTTGAGTTACTTTTCTTTTATGTCTTTAACATTATCCAAAGTTATAATTACTTGTTAAAATAATAATTATTTTAACTTTAAATTATATTCAATTTTGGAATAATTGTTAAGCAATATTTTTGTAACAATACATCTCAAGTATTTATTTTCGTATTTCCTTCCCAAGGATGGGGTATCTCATGTATATTTGTATTCTTGTTTTTGTATATCTCGCCATGTACTGGCGTCGTATTCCGGTGTATACGTATTTTCTTAATAAATATCCAATATATATTTCCAAAACAATATATTTTCAAGCCTCACTTTAGAAAATATATAATAACTTATTTTGTCCCAAAAATAATGTATTGTCCAGAAAATATATATTTTTCCCAAAAATCATATATCTTCTAAATATTCCAAGAAAATATATTTTAACTTCCAAAAATAATGTATCTTCTCCTTGTCGAAAATATGATATACTTGTAAATAAAATCATATTTTCATCCCTTTCGTATCCAAAGTAATATTTACCAAAAATATATTTATAATGGCATTTTCCGGAATATTTTATAAGTTACGTTCTTGCGTTCGATTTCACATTATTAAGTGTGTAACTTATATATTTATTCCTTGTGATTTTTTGTATTATTTTTGGATTGTAAGTTCATGGTATTTGTTAAGTCATATTATTTTAAATCCTAAAATAATATAACTATTACACAAAGTATACAAATATTCACATGCATGTCTTTTAAATATATACCTGTCAAATATATATTTAGTTATTTTTATTTACAAAAACTAACCTCCAATATTTGTATTTTTGTAACAAAATCTATGGCAAAGTTTATATTAAAAACCATGGTTAAAATACACTTGTAAATATTTGTTTAGAAAAATATTTTTCTAAGTGTTTATATTTTTAGAAAATTTTGCCATAGTTTCCCCTAAAATTGGAGGTGTCCATGCTATCAAAGCATATCATTTTCTTTTCAAAAATCATCACAAACAATCAACAATCATCCTACACTTACCAAGTGCCAATACAATGCTACTTACATAGTAATCATGAACTTGAACTTTAATAAAAACTTGTAGTAACTTGGTAGTGTGTTTAGTAGGTTTAGTTACCCTTTAAAGTGTGTTTACTTCTTTAAAAATCTCATTCTTGAAAGATTTAGGTGTTTACAACTTACTAGATGATTTTTCCAAAAATCATTCTCTTGGGTTTTTCTTGTAAACAATGTATTCAGTCACGGAGTTATTCTCGAACTCTCGTGCGGCACTTAGATTTGATCTAAGTTAAGCCTATTGGTTGTGTTAGGTTATGTTTACGCAGTGGAAGTCTTTTGTGAGAATCACAAGGACAAGTTTTGTAGTGTAATACTACAAGTAAGATGGTGTTTTGATTACTTGCACAAAGTTACAAGTACAAGTGTTTACAAGAAGTTGGTTATGAATGAGTTATGAGGGGTTATGTGGGATTGGTGCAAATGATGCCTAACACTCCTATTTATACAACTTGGACATGATCTAGATAGTTCCAAATCTAGATCATTCCTTTACAAATATCTAGCCTTAATACCTAGATATTTCCTACATAAATATCATGATATTTGTTGGGATTCTAGAATGTTCTTTGGCTGATTTTTATGGCAGTATTTTGTAGCCCATTCTATACTGTTCTGAGCACTTTGAAGACTGATCTAGGACCTTCTAAGGGTGCCAAAACGTTCCAGAATTGTCTAGGCTGTTTCAGAGACTTCCGGGCAGTCCTGGACGCTTCCTTAGTGTTCCGAAAACTTCTGAAATGCTGAAATTTTGCGGGGCATGACATCCTCCCCCACCTAAATTTGCAACGTCCTCGTTGCGATTTTGGGTTATGACTTGTTGTGTGGTTGATCTTCTCCTGGAACCAACCTCCATTTGTATTGCAGTAATTGACATACCTTGATGTCTAGTGTCCATCTTTGTCTTCATTGTGTGAACTTGGTTTCCGTCTATGATGCAAAACTTGTTTGCGAACGGAATGAGAAAGGCATTTTCCTTTTCAAAGAAATCCTGGCCAAGCACAAAGTTATGATCTTTCATTGGCACCATGGAAAGGTCGATCTTACCTTTCCATTTGCCGATTGTGACTTTGACGCCGTATGCCATCCCAATTATTGGTTGGACGGGTCCATTCGTGGTCTTTATCATTGCGTCTTGTTTTGTGACTCGAACACCGAGTCTTATTGCTTCATCCATTGAGATGAATTTATGGCTTGCTCCTGTGTCAACTAGTGCCTAACGGGTCTCCCGTTTACCACCATGTTGACGAGTTGAAGTCCTTCTTCTGACTTCTTTTCTGGTTTTGCGGTTGTGGATCTTTCCTTTCCCTTGTTCGGGAGCTTTTTAACGTTATGTTTTTCATGTGTTTTGGGAATTTCTTGCGTATTTAAAGTGTTGAGATGACTTACTTGCATGGACCCCAGACATGCTTTTGGTTGTGCCTTGTTAGCGTCGTTCATTTTTGCTTCCAACTCAGCAAAGTTTTTGTGAAGGTTTTGGATCTTGTCGTCTACCTCTCTCTGCAGCATTGCGATTTCCTCTTGGATCATGGCTTGCATCTCGAGGCGTATGACGTCAATAACGGTTTTGAGATCTTTTTTGAGTCCTTTTAACTCATCTCGCAATGTTCCCAAAGCGTCTAGCTTTTCCAAGGAACGATTGACAAGAATTCTAAGTTGTGTGACCGATGCTTCGACATTAGTCTTCATTTTGTCTAAGGATCTAGCCAAATCCGTAGACACGCTTTCAACTTCTTGTTGATTCTGGTTGTGATTGTGTGTCTCTTCTTTACTAGAGACGATTTTCTTTTTCGCCATCCCAATGAACCGACGCGGCTCTGATACCACTTGTCACGGAGTTATTCTCGAACTCTCGTGCGGCACTTAGATTTGATCTAAGTTAAGCCTATTGGTTGTGTTGGGTTATGTTTACGTAGTGGAAGTCTTTTGTGAGAATCACAAGGACAAGTTTTGTAGTGTAATACTACAAGTAAGATGGTGTTTTGATTACTTGCACAAAGTTACAAGTACAAGTGTTTACAAGAAGTTGGTTATGAATGAGTTATGAGGGGTTATGTGGGGTTGGTGCAAATGATGCCTAACACTCCTATTTATACTACTTGGACATGATCTAGATAGTTCCAAATCTAGATCATTCCTTTACAAATATCTAGCCTTAATACCTAGATATTTCCTACATAAATATCATGATATTTGTTGGGATTCTAGAATGTTCTTTGGCTGATTTTTATGGCAGTATTATGTTGCCCATTCTAGACTGTTCCGAGCACTTTGAAGACTGATCTAGGACCTTCTAAGGGTGCTAAAACGTTCCAGAATTTTGTAGGCTGTTTCGGAGACTTCCGGGCAGTCCTGGACGCTTCCTTAGTGTTCCGGAAACTTCTGAAATGCTGAAATTTTGCGGGGCGTGACAATTCTTACACTTGTTTCACGACTAGAAACATGATTATTTTCTTTAAAAACTATGTTCATGTAAATCTGGTGATTTAACTTGGTTTATTTGGAAACTATTTTTGAAATCATCCACTCACAAGACTTGTATTTTGTTTAAATCATCATCATATGAAAACAACTTTTATCATTCAAGTTCATGTAAACATAAAGCATGATGATCTTGGTCTTTCACAAGATCATCACATTAACTTACTAGATCATGTGTTTAATCACAATCTAGTAGGTTCCATATGATGTCTAACATCACTAACACTAATAATCAATCAACAAGAAGCAAATAAACACAAATCAACAAGTATTCATATGGTATTAAGCTTATGTTAAAGTTTCATGAATATGTTCTTTAGTGTTCACAAGATTAACAATGTTCATCATCTTTTAACCATCAAAATATGAAGTAGCAAGAGTTCATAAGGGCCTTACTACTAGCTCTATGGCTAGGGAAGAACACAAGATGATGGAGATGACAAATGGGTTGGATAATAGCAAATGGGGGAGGTCCTTCAAGATCCAAGACCACCAAGCTTGCTTGTAAACCTTCTTGCACCCTTGTGAGTGTGTGGATTAGATGAACAAGATTGGATGATGATGGTGGTGTGGATGGGTGTTCTCGGCCGTGAGGGGGAGCAAGGGAGGAGGTGGAGTGGTGAAGGTGAAGTGTGGTGTGAGAATGGGAGCTCTAGGTCTAGTTATAACCATCTAACTCTTTTAACCAATGGATATCATGTTCCCATAGTACAAGCAAGATCTTCCACAGATCTTATAAAATCTAATGAGATCAAAGGAGATTTTGTGTGATCAAGGGTGGGCCACACCCTTAATGACCGTAAATATGAGGGGGGGGGGGTCTTGGTTGGTTTTGAATGATAAGTTAAGTGCTTAGTTAAAGTTCTAAGTATAATAGTTAGTGTGTATGCATATATGGTGTTATATAGGGTGTTCGGGGATCATAACTAGCTCAGAAACATTAAAATAATGCTTCTAGTATGATTTTGGTGTTTCGGGTAGTGTCCGGTTGTTTGGTTAGATACCGGTTCGTTAAAGTGTCAAACTATACCGATTAGTGATCTTTATGTACCCTTTTGTGACACTTTTAATTCCCGACACTTAGGAAAGCGTTCAGGACCATTAAACCATAATTCTGCTTTATAATTTGGAGTTTAAATGCTGAAAATAGCTGAATTTTGGTTATTTTCTGCAGAATTCTGCATTTTTAGTGTGTTCCTGGCACTTTCTGGCACCTATGTTATCACTAGGAAGGCAGTTTTGTAATCCTAACTTTCCTACAAACTATACTAGTGTATCACTTGGTTCTGGGGCTCATTTATGTGTCTTATCATCATGTCTGTCTAAGTACTGAACTCCCGTCAGTGCTTTTAGTTTGTCTGATAATGGTGCCAATTCTGTTCTATGCATTATTAGAACTATATCGTTGTCACACCCCGATATTTCCACGTATTACCGGAGGGCCCAGTGGGGAATATTGTGACGTAGTTGATATCATAGACAATGTATATTATCACAGTTTAATACACAGCGGAAGTCGAAAGATAAAATCATTACAAACCGAATAAAAAGTAATATCAAGTGTATAACAAAACGGTTGTAAGGATCCACAGGCGGATCAAAGTTCAAAGGATCATTGTTCAACAGATTTAATAACATCTAAGCTTACAAGACTCTTTATTGATGCTAGGAGTAGCCAGCCTATTCCGTTTAGTACCTGCACTTAGCCTTTTTGGAAAAATCGTCAGTTTACATTGGTAAATACAATTAACCGACTCATTTTGAAAATGTTTAAGAAAATTGATTTGAATGCACATGGCACAAAATAATCTTTTATAACTTGGGATAATTATTTATATATAAACTTGTAAAAGAATTACATGTTTGTTATACGTTCAGTAGCCCGGGCTGAATACCGGGTTAAAGATTAATAGACACACCACATGATATAATCCCGCAGCGAGTTATTCTCAAACCGTCGGTTATACCTTTTTATATATATATATATGCACTGGCAGGTGTATGCCTACACCCCGTGCTTAGGTCGTGGCCATTTCAATGAATGATGCCAAGGATATCCGGGACATGGTCATTAACCCCCAAAGGCTTTAACCAAACAAAACAATTTAAACGGGTCATCTAAATAAATTAACCTTCATATGATTAAAAATTCAATGCCCGACCAAGCGGTATTTTATATACCGTACCCCAACCCCGTATAAGGGAAAATAAGTTAAAAGTATTTACCTGAGCAAGTATATATCACAATCAGCGAGTGCAAGTATCTTTTACTGGTCTCCTAATCTGGAACGAAGGTTTTAATAACCTATTAGATTCCTAACAGGTCTTAATTAAGCCTAAACTTAGACTGGTTAGTTTTAAAGGAAGATATACGGTTCATAACGCACGATTAAGCGAAGACCGGATTAGAATGTGGTTTAGACCCGACAAGTTTGAATACTTGTATAATATGGGTAAACTAAACACATTCTAGATTTTGAGTTAAAAATGATAAGGTTTGACCCGTTTCGGCTAATTTATGCAAACTAGTTACATAAACCGCACCGAACGCGAATAATGCGTAACGGGTAATCAAATGAGTCATGAACAGGTTTCCTAAGTTAATATGCCTTAAATATGTTGTGATATCAGTAAGATACCTTCCATTATGCCCAAAATGGATTTAAACTCAAATTATGCCCCGTAGGGGTATTTTGTTCATTTTAAAGGTTATAAAAGAGTTTAAATACTAATCTAAGTTTCAGGTCTGATATAATCAGTAAAAATATTTATTTTTATAAGTCATAACAGTAGGGTATTGCATATATGTGAAATTTATCTATTATAACCAAACTACGCACCGTAGGGGCATTTTGGTAATTTCACATAAGCTTTAAAGGTCAATTCTGGAATTCTGAGTTTAAAACTTTAGCTTACTGTTTAATTATAAAAAATTACTTAAAACATCAGTAGGTATCAAGTCTTATATGTTAAAAATAGTTTTAACCCATACTATGCGCTTAAAACGCGTAAAAGTCGGTTTTGAGCGATTTTCGAGTTTAAATAGGAAATCTGAGTTTTTGATCAGTTTATAAAGTTCAAAATATTTTATTTATCATATAAAATCAGTAGCAAAAAGTTTGGTATCAAAATATTATGTAAAACTCATTTTATTCAAGAAAAGGGCATAACCGACAATTACCGATTTAAAACAAAAACCCTATGTTATGCTCAGCTTAAAAATAAATAAAAATCTTAAAAAATCCCAAAATATTATATTACATTAGTGGGTAAAAGGTTTGGTGTCAAAAATTGGGTTTAGATAGGCTTTATACTAATTACGCCGTTTAATTAATAAAAAGCTTCTTAATTCCGCTATTGAGCATAACTCCAAATCTAGACCTCAAACTGATGTCAAATTTTTAGGAAAAGTTTATAAATTAGTAATAAAGGTTTTTGTCCTCTCACATTTTGAAAAATCTTGTTTTAAGGTCAAAAGGGAATTAAGGTCAATATTTAGGCATATAACGGAAACATGCACATGAATCGAATAACTAATGAACCAAGTTGCATAACCTCAGAGAGTTACACTAATCTATAACCTGGTCCTAATGGAGCTCTAAGGCAATTCTAAAATATGCTACATTGGGTCAGAACTGAAAGGCAAAGCAAAAGTCTACTTTTGCGACTTTCGGTTCCGAACCGAGCTTAAACTGAAAATTGTCGGGTTGAACATGTTTAGACATGTTCTTACATTAATTACCAAGTTATATGAGTTATAAAACAGGTTCCATGGCTTCTACATTGTTAATTATGTGTTTATGCGAAAATTTGCTTTCTGTTGACTTTTTATAATTAGCTTTGACCCGACAATTGACCTAGTTAGAGTGGGAATCAGAGGGTGCCCTTTTAAGGGTTTATTACCCACATAATTACCAACTCAAAGGTACTTTCAATTCGAGAATTGACTGGACCATTAGTGATTAATCACTAAGTCAAACCTTAATTACGACAGTTTGACTTTGGGCCTTTAAACTAATTAAAACGGAATTAAGAAAGGTTAAGAAGGCTTACAAAGGTCCTAAGCACGACTAATGACCCTTAGGAAGTGATCTTGAGCTTCAGGAGTCTCCAAAAATTCAGTTGGAATAGTTTTCAAATGAGTGCCCAAATGTTGCAACAATAGAACTTCTTATATAGGGATTTCGATCTCATAAGATGATGCCAAACAAGTCTACAAGTGTTGTATGATGTTCCCTGGTGTCCCTATGCATGAAAACCCATTGGCCCTGCCCCTGGAATTCGAAAACAGGCCTTCAAAGACGATGTAACAGGCTGATACAGGCATCTGTCCAAGAAAATGGAGCTGGCAACTTTCAGGCGGCCGGCCCTCGTCAAACTCAGAAACCGGGAAAAATGTTTTTGTTGTTGCACTTTTGGTCCCTGGTCCATTTAAACTTTATACAACTCTTATTTATTGCAATATGGACCCCTATAGTTAACTTTTGAGGGCCTTGAGCCATAAACTAACTCCGTTAGGCTTCCGGTTAGTTGTACCATCACCCGAAACGTCTTGTATTCATCGGAACTTCATAAAATCAATATCTAATATTCTTGTGAATGAAATATTGATTTATTTACAATGTTTTTGGGTTCGTTAAAGGTCACTCAAAGGTAACTTTCAACATGTTAACACTTTTAACCCTTATGTTTCACAAGATCCTTATTTTAAGCACAAACGACTTCCAATGTTCGTTAATTTATTCTTTAAAGAATACGAACGTCGTGTGAGGTCAATCAGAGGCACAAGTTAGGCATGTTGACACTTTGGATCCTTTTATTCACATATTTACATTGTTTGACAACTTTAGTCCCTCAAGACCAATCTATCACACGTTTAAGTCCATGACATGTGTCTTTATCATATTAGACATGATTTTACGAGGTGTTACATCCTCACCCCCTTAAAAGAAATCTTGACCTCGAGATTTACTGGAATAAATGAGGGTACTTCTCTTTCATTGTGGATTCTACCTCCCACGTATACTCGGGACCTCTACGGGCATCTCATTTAACCTTTACGATCGGTACCTGCTTCCTTTGAAGCTTCTTAACATGTCGATCCTTGATCGACAAAGGTTTTTCAACAAATATCAGGTTCTCATCTATGTGCACATCCGTATGTGGTATGACTAGTGATTCATCAGCTAGACATTTCTTCAGATTGCAGATGTGGAATACATTATGAATACCACTGAGCACTTCAGGAAAATTTAACTTGTAAGCCACTGTTCCGACACATTCGATAATCTCGAATGGTCCTATGTATCTTGGGCTTAACTTTCCTTTCTTACCAAATCGCATTACCCCTTTCCAGGGTGATACCTTCAGTAACACTTTGTCACCAATCTCAAACTTTAGAGGTTTACGCCTTTTATCTGTGTAGCTTTTTTGCCTATCCCTGGCAGCTTTGAGACGATCTCGTATCTGTACAATCTTATCTGTTGTCTCTAGGACTATATCAGGTCCTGTTAGTTGGACATCTCCAACTTCTGCCCAGCAAACGGGCGTCCTGCACTTTCTTCCATATAACGCTTCAAATGGTGCAGCTTGAATACTGGAATGATAGCTATTATTATATGAAAATTCAATCAATGGAAGATGATCATCCCAACTTCCTCCTAAGTCAATAACACAAGCTCGTAGCATATCCTCGAGTGTTTGTATAGTACGCTCGCTTTGGCCATCCGTCTGAGGATGGTATGCTGTGCTGAACTTTAATTGAGTGCCGAGGGATTGTTGAAAGATTTTCCAGAAATGCGATGTATACCTCGTATCCCTATCAGAGATGATAGACACTGTCACTCCGTGGAGTGATACAATCTCATCCATGTATAGCTGAGCTAATTTATCCGAGCTATGCGTTTCTTTAATAGGCAAGAAGTGGGATGACTTAGTCAATCTATCCACTATAACCCAAATAGTATCATTTCCTCGCTTTGTCTTTGGTAACTTGGTGATAAAATCCATAGTCACCATTTCCCACTTCCAGGTGGGAAGTTCAGGCTGTTACAGCAAACCTGACGGCTTCTGGTGTTCGGCTTTAACCTGAGAACATGTCAGACATTTGGCCACACAAGTGGCTATAGACTTCTTCAAGCCTATCCACCAATAATTTGCCTTCAAATCCTGGTACATCTTATCACAACCAGGATGAACGGAATACTTGGAGTTATGGGCTTCTTGAAGGATCACATCCCTAAGTCCTCCATAATTTGGAACCCATATTCGTCCATTCAATCTTAAGATTCCATCCTTACCATATGATAACTGTTCAGCAGTTACCCCCAACTTTTCGTTTGGATAGTTGGCTTCTAATACAGCTTCTTTCTGAACGGCTAAAAATCTTTCATTCAGGCTGTTCTTCAGTTCAATGCTCTTGGCATTGATTCTAATGGGCTTAACCCTTTCCTTTCTGCTCAAAGCATCGGCGACCACATTTGCCTTGCCTGGATAGTATCTAATTTCACAATCATAATCATTTAAAGTCTCCATCCATCGACGCTGTCTCATGTTTAAGTCCTTCTGATTAAACAAATGCTGAAGGCTCTTGTGATCAGAATAGATCACACACTTGGTTCCATATAAATAATGCCTCCACAGTTTCTGTGCAAACACAACGGCACCCAACTCCAAATCATGGGTGGTGTAATTCTTCTCGTGCACCTTTAACTGTCGAGAAGCATAGGCAATAACCTTGCCTTTCTACATTAGCACACATCCCATGCCAGTGTGTGATGCGTCGCAATATACCACAAATTCCTCTATTCCATCAGGAAATGTTAACACAGGTGCATTACTCAGCTTCTGCTTAAGAATGTCAAAAGATTCTTGCTGCTTAGGACCCCAATCAAACTTGATATTCTTGCGGGTTAGTGAAGTTAGGGGTGCAACAATCCTTGAGAAGTTCTCAATAAATCACCTATAGTATCCTGCCAGACCCAAGAAGCTGCAAATCTCTGTGGGCGTCTTCGGCTCTTGCCAGTTCATGATAGCTTCAATCTTAGTGGGATCCACTTGGATACCACACTCACTAACCACATGTCCAAGAAATTGGACTTCACGAAGCCAAAATTCACACTTTGAAAATTTGGCGTAGAGCTTCTCATGCTGGAGGAGCTTAAGAATACAACGAAGATGCTTCTCATGGTCAGCTTGATTCTTTGAGTAAATAAGAATGTCATCAATGAAGACAATGACAAACTTTTCCAAGTAAGGTTTGCAAACGCAATTCATGAGATCCATGAATGCTGCTGGTGCATTAGTGAGCCCGAACGGCATCACTAATAACTCGTAGTGACCATAACGAGTCCTAAATGCAGTCTTGTGCACATCTTCATCTCTAACCTTCAGTTTATGGTAGCCTGACCTCAAATCGATCTTGGAGAAGTAACTCGCCCCTTGTAATTGATCAAAAAGATCGTCGATCCTGGGCAATGGATATCTATTCTTGATCGTGACCTTGTTAAGCTCTCGATAATCGATGCATAGACGCATCGACCCATCCTTCTTCTTTACAAATAGGATCGGTGCTCCCCAGGGAGATGAGCTAGGTCTAATAAATCCCTTTGCCAATAAATCATCTAGTTGAGTTCTCAACTCTTTCATCTCTGTTGGTGCTAACCTGTAAGGTGCTCTTGCAATAGGTGCTGCTCCAGGTATAATGTCAATTCTAAACTCCACTTGCCTATCTGGTGGTAAACCAGGTAGTTCTTCAGGGAATACCTCTGGATATTCTGAGATGACAGGGATGTCTTTAACCTTGGGTTTCGGTTCATCGATAGTCACTTGTGCCATATAGATGACACAACCTTTCTTCATACACTTTGACGCCTTAAGCATAGACACTTGCTTAGGCAACCCATACTGAGTGTCTCCCTGTATGGTAAGTGGCTCACCATACGGAGTCTTGATCACCACTTGTTTCTTGTTGCAAATGATCTGGGCTTGGTTATGAGATAACCAATCCATGCCTATCACTATGTCGAAACCAGCTAATTTCAAAGGAAGTAAGGATAACGGAAAGGAGTGGTTCCTAATGGATATAAAGCATCCATCTAATATAGTTGAGGCAATTTCTATGGTACCATCGGCCAACTCTACTTCATATTTCACGCTTAGGGTTTTAACAGGTAAATTCAACAACTTACAAAACTTATCATCGACAAATGACTTATCCGCACTTGAATCAAATAATACCCTTGCATAAACATCATTAATAAGGAAGGTACCTGTTATCACGTTATCATCCTGCACCGCTTCCCGTGCATCCATGCGAAAGACCCTAGCATTGGTCTTTTTGGCTTCTTCAGGCTTTTTGGCATACTTAGGGCAGTTGGACTTGATGTGCCCCTTCTCGTTACAGTTATAGCACGTTGCATCCTTTATCTTCTTGCACTCTATCGTCTTGTGCTCAGAAGACTTACAAATCCCACAAGCCCTGGGCTGTGATTGGGACTTCGATTCGTATCTGCACCTTCCCAAATGACGTTTCTTACAAACCTTACACTTGGGCTTTTCACCCGATTGCTGATCATCTTTCTTGAACCCTGAACTCTTCCTGTGGTCAGAGTTTCCCTTGTGCTTCTTGTCTGATCGGTGTGAGTTATTATCCTCATGTTTTCTCTTCTCAGCATCGGAATGCCTAAGCGATCTCTGCCTGATCACATCTAAAGTAAGGGATAATGATAAATCGGCCGCTGACCTAAAAGTAGCAGGTCGGGATGCCTTCACACTAGCTTTGATTTCTGGGGCTAAACCCCCAATGAAACGGGCTATACGTTTTGGTTCTGGGGTAACCAGGTATGGAACCAAATGTGACATGGTATTGAAGCTAGTAAGGTAAGCCTGACAGTCCAGGTTTTTCATTACCAAAGATAAGAAGTCAGCCTCGATCTTTTCAACCTCATGCTGAGGACAGTAATTCTCCTAGATGAGAGCATCAAACTGATCCCAAGATAGATTATACAACGGGATCTTCCCAGTAGCCTGGATTAGAGACCTCCACCAGGCTAGTGCTTCACCTTTAAACGACTGAGATACATACTTCACAACATCCTTATCAGCGCATCCACTGATATCAATCACAGTGTCCACCTCGTCTAACCACGTCATGCAGTCAATAGCTCCTTTTTCCCCAATGAAATCTCTAGGCTTGCAGGAGACGAAATACTTATATGTACAGGACTTACCACGTGGTTCTTGTTTGAGCTCAATTTTCTTTGACGGAACACAATGCTGATTTGAGGAGTGATGATCGTCATCATCCTTCTTTGACCCCTTAGGTTTAGGAGGTGGCTTACTATGAGCCTCGGAGTGAGTCTTAGGTTTGGAATGGGGTACAGATAGGGTCCTGCTTCGAGTACCACTAGATTCATTAAACTGCCTATCCATGGCCTTGGTAACAGCATTATCAATCAATGCTTGAAGTTCCGCACCAGTTATGTTGATTCTGGTGGTATCATGGTTTTCCTTTGGGTGACTGTTGATTTCTTCAAACTCAGCCATGTAGCTTGATTGCTACATAAGAGGATGACAATAATTTCTTAAAGGTATATAATAGATTTGTCATCTTATTAATTTATTAACAATGGTATTAAAGAACCATTTTGGTTAATTTTGTTAAGTATATCATTCAGGATTTTTCATTAATAACCCTTAGTTATAATTTAAATATAATAATGGCACAAAAGGCCAAGTCACGTGGACATTTTCAAATTATAGGCCAAGATCTTATAGGATCGAGGTATTAAGGCTTGAATCATAGTTCATTACCTTTCTTGACAGGGAGTTATAAACTACAACTGTCTTTTGTCTTATATGACAATGATTATGGCCCGTAGGCATTACATCACAAATGGATGTTTAAATAATAAGAAAGAATTGGAATAATCCAATATAAGGATGACACGTGTGATTTTACGAATCACATCAGCCAGGAATGTTAACATGTTTTCAGATGTTAACAAGGATTTGAATCTTTTTTAAACAGGTTTTACCATCATGGCCAGGTCTTATAATGACATGCAGGCTAGGTTATACCTTTTAAGATTCTTATTTAATATTTAAAGGCAGATCTTATAAAAGGAATGACATATTTTGGATTTATTTATTTATTTCATACATTTTACATTTATGCATATAATGACAAAATAAAATTTAAATGATAACATGCCACTAAGAATTTAAAAAGAGTACATGGTTGCCCTAAACGGGACTTTTAACTGAAATAACTTGCCCACGCAGGGGCTAAACAGAAATGACATGCCCACGCAGGGGTGAAACAGAAACTACAAGTCCTCGCAGGGACTGGTTACAGAAACAGATGTCCACGCAGGGACTTGATTGAAATTAAAGAAATACAAATAAACAAATAAAGGATTTAATGATCCTTTTCGCTCTTCCCCTTGATTAAGCTAGCCAACCCTTTAAGGAATCCCCGGTGGCTTCTTCGGTCCTCACGAACTTCCCGCTCCACCTAGCTCAACCTTTGGAGAATCTCTTGTTGTTGTTGGGGCTGAATCAGTGGTGGTTGTGGCTGCAAAGGCTGAGGAGGTGGCGGGTATTGGTACCCATAAGTCGGGTACCCAGTCTGCCAGGGAGCTCCATAAGGTCCTTCCGGATAGAGGGCGTTGTAGTTTGCCGCTGCAAGGTATGGGTCAGCCTCGGCGTAGTTGTAGTTAGTATGGGCCGGCTGCTCGAAAGAGTTATACGCCGATACACCGGCGTTTGTAGGAATTGGGTTGTTAAAACCCACTGGTGGCGGTGCGACTGGCGCAGACTCCACCTCAGAAATAGGGTTCGAAGGCCCACCCATCTATGGGTCTTCGTATAGTGGCAGATAATGACTGCCACTAGAAGGTTGAGGGGTGCTGATATGGACTCCTCCTCGCACGGACATCCGTGTGTTTGATCTTCTCCGCCTCGGTGGCTCCGAAGGCGGCTGCTGCACTGGTGGTGGTGGTGGTGGTGGTGGTGGTGGTGGTGGAGTAACCGCTACAAAGCGTGAATCCTCCGAGGGTTCCTGCTGTTGTTGCTACTGCTGCTGCTGCTCTGAGTGATAACGTGTAAACACCCAGTCATATTGGGCAAATATTGCCTGGTAGCTGTCTGGACCACGATAAGGTGATCCATGGTATGATGATCCATCTGAGATCTCGATGGGGTGAGTAGGTGTCCTGGTTGGTGGTTCGGCGGGATCCGTGTCTTCATCCATGTCCATTCCCTGATCTTCAGGGAAATGGTCTTCTGGGCCCAATGGGTTATGACCCATTGGTTCTTCAATTAGGTTTGTCGGGTTGAACCGGCTCTGAAAATAGGGTGTTGGGTCATTGAAGGAGTGGTGTGAGTTTGAGCATTGGAGAGGGATGAAGGAAGGATGTGAGTTGTGGGGCTCATTTTCTGACTGCGGCCCGAATGAGTGAAGGTATGAAGGTGACGAACTTAGCGAGACAGATCGCCTCGCTGGCTCCAGATAGGTCCTCCAGTCCTCTTGAGGACTGGTGCTCATGCTAACGGATGGTGTTCGCCGGTGGGATGGTCCGGCTTCGTGGTCGTTTGGGGCGTTGAGTGGCCCCTTGCCTCTTCCCCCTCTCCTGAATCTAGGTGGCATCTTTTGAACCTATCAAAACAAACAAAGGACACAACAAAGAAAAATAAAGGACAAAATTAAAATAAAACAAATTTGGATTAGTCCTAAGTTCTTTGTCTAGACTCGGAAGTCGAGGAATGTGCAAACGGTGTCATTGAGATTAAACACAAAAGGCTAGTGTTTAATTCACTCAATGTTGGCTCTGATACCAACCTGTCACACCCCGATATTTTCACGTATTACCGGTGGGCCCGATGGGGAATATTGTGACGTAGTTGATATCATAGACAATGTATATTATCACAGTTTAATACACAGCGGAAGTCGAAAGATAAAATCATTACAAACCGAATAAAAAGTAATATCAAGTGTATTACAAAATGGTTGTAAGGATCCACAGGCGGATCAAAGTTCAAAGGATCATTGTTCAACAGATTTAATAACATCTAAGCTTGCAAGACTCTTTATTGATGCTAGGAGTAGCCAGCCTATTCCGTTTAGTACCTGCACTTAGCCTTTTTGGAAAATACGTCAGTTTACACTGGTAAATACAATTGACCGACTCATTTTGAAAATGTTTAAGAAAATTGATTTGACTGCACATGGCACAAAATAATCTTTTATAACATGGGATAATTATTTATATATAAACTTGTAAAAGAATTACATGTTTGTTATACGTTCAGTAGCCCGGGCTGAATACCGGGTTAAAGATTAATAGACACACCACATGATATAATCCCACGGTGAGTTATTCTCAAACCGTCGGTTATACCTTTATATATATATGCACTGGCAGGTGTATGCCTACACCCCGTGCTTAGGTCGTGGCCATTTCAATGAATGATGCCAAGGATATCCGGGACATGGTCATTAACCCCCCAAAGGCTTTAAGCAAACAAAACAATTTAAACGGGTCATCTCAATTAATTAACCTTCATATGATTAAAAATTCAATGCCCGACCAAGCGGTATTTTATATACCGTACCCCAAGCCCGTATAAGGGAAAATAAGTTAAAAGTATTTACCTGAGCAAGTATATATCACAATCAGCGAGTGCAAGTATCTTTTACTGGTCTCTTAATCAGGAACGAAGGTTTTAATAACCTATTAGATTCCTAACGGGTCTTAATTAAGCCTAAACTTAGACCGGTTAGTTTTAAAAGAAGATATACGGTTCATAACGCACGATTAAGCGAAGACCGGATTAGAATGTGGTTTAGACCCGACAAGTTTAAATACTTGTATAATATGGGTAAACTAAACACATTCTAGATTTTGAGATAAAAACAATAAAGTTTGACCCGTTTCGGCTAATTTATGCAAACTAGTTACACAAACCGCACCGAACGCGAATAATGCGTAACGGGTAACCAAATGAGTCATGAACATGTTTCCTAAGTTAATATGCCTTAAATATGTTGTGATATCAGTAAGATACCTTCCATTATGCCCAAAATCGATTTAAACTCAAATTATGCCCCGTAGGGGTATTTTGGTCATTTTAAAGGTTATAAAAGAGTTTAAATACTAATCTAAGTTTCAGGTCTGATATAATCAGTAAAAATATTTATTTTTATAAGTCATAACAGTAGGGTATTGCATATATGTGAAATTTATCTATTATAACCAAACTATGCATCGTAGGGGCATTTTGGTAATTTCACATAAGCTTTAAAGGTCAATTCTGGAATTCTGAGTTTAAAACTTTAGCTTACTATTTAATTATAAAAATTTACTTAAAACATCAGCAGGTATCAAGTCTTATATGTTAACAATAGTTTTAACCCATACTATGCGCTTAAAACGCGTAAAAGTCGGTTTTGAGCGATTTTCGGGTTTAAATAGGAAATATGAGTTTTTGATTAGTTTATAAAGTTCAAAATATTTTATTTATCATATAAAATTAGTAGCAGAAAGTTTGGTAAGAAAATATTATGTAAAACTCATTTTATTCAAGAAAATGGCATAACCGACAATTACCGATTTATAATAAGAGCCCTATGTTATGCTCAGCTTAAAAATAAATAAAAATCTTCAAAAATCCCAAAATATTATATTACATCAGTGGGTAAAAGGTTTGGTGTCAAAAATTGGGTTTAGATAGGCTTTATGCTAATTACGCCGTTTAATTAATAAAAAGCTTCTTAATTACGCTATTGAGCATAACTCCTAATCTAGACCTCAAACTGATGTCAAATTTTTAGGACAAGTTTATAAATCAGTAATAAAGGTTTTTGTCCTCTCACATTTTGAAAAATCCTGTTTTAAGGTCAAAAGGGCATTATGGTCAATATTTAGGCATATAACGGAAACATGCACATGAATCGAATAACTAATGACCAAGTTGCATAACCTCAGAGAGTTACACTAATCTATAACATGGTCCTAATAGAGCTCTAAGGCAATTCTAAAATATGCTACATTGGGTCAGAACTGAAAGTCAAAGCAAAAGTCTACTTTTGCGACTTTCGGTTCCGAACCGAGCTTAAACTGAAAATTGTCGAGTTGAACATGTTTAGACATGTACTTACATTAATTACCAAGTTATATGAATGATAAAACAGGTTCCATGGCTTCTAAATTGTTAATTATGTGTTTATGCGAAAATTTCCTTTCTGTTGACTTTTTATAATTAGCTTTGACCCGACAATTGACCTAGTTAGAGTGGGAATCAGAGGGTGCCCTTTTAAGGGTTTATTACCCACATAATTACCAACTCAAAGGTACTTTCAATTCGAGAATTGACTGGACCATTAGTGATTAATCACTAAGTCAAACCTTAATTACGACGGTTTGACTTTGGGCCTTTAAACTAATTAAAACTGAATTAAGAAAGGTTAAGAAGGCTTACAAAGGTCCTAAGCACGACTAATGACCCTTAGGAAGTGATCTTGAGCTTCAGGAGTCTCCAGAAATTCAGTTGGAATAGTTTTCAAATGAGTGCCCAAATGTTGCAACAATATAACTTCTTATATAGGGATTTTGATCTCATAAGATGATGCCAAACAAGTCTACAAGTGTTGTATGATGTTCCCAGATGTCCCTATGCATGAAAACCCATTGGCCCTGCCCTTGGAATTCGAAAACAGGCCTTCAAAGGCGGTGTAACAGGCTGATACAGGCTGATACAGGCATCTGTCCAAGAAAATGGAACTGACAACTTTCAGGCGGCCCGCGTAAGGTTTGATTAACCTTTACGCGGCCCGCGTCAAACTCAGAAACCGGGAAAAATGTTTTTTTTTTGTTGAACTTTTGGTCCCTAGTCCATTTAAACTTTATAAAACTCTTATTTATTGCAATATGGACCCCTAGAGTTAACTTTTGAGGGCATTGAGCCATAAACTAACTCCGTTAGGCTTCCGGTTAGTTGTACGATCACCCGAAACGTCTTGTATTCATCGGAACTTCATAAAATCAATATCCAATATTCTTGTGAACGAAATATTGATTTATTTACAATGTTTTTGGGTTCGTTAAAGGTCACTCAGAGGTAACTTTCAATGTGTTGACACTTTTAACCCTTATGTTTCACAAGATCCTTATTTTAAGCACAAACGACTTCCAATGTTCGTTAATTTATTCTTTAAAGAATACGAACGTCATGTGAGGTCAATCAGAGGCACAAGTTAGGCATGTTGACACTTTGGATCCTTTTATTCACATATTTACATTGTTTGACAACTTTAGTCCCTCAAGACCAATCTATCACACGTTTAAGTCCATGACACGTGTCTTTATCATATTAGACATGATTTTACGAGGTGTTACAATCGTGTTGCATGTAGTAATGATAAAAGTCTCGCAACATAAAATGCCACTGTATGTATATAATAGTAATCAGAAATTCATTTGTCTTGTAAACTAGATCATGCACAGTTATTAAAGCACAGATTACTGTTCAATTAGTGTACGAAATGTACGAAAAAGTGACAGTTGTCACAACCACACTCTGGTAGTGTATCACGTTCAACAAATAATCTATGGTAAGTCATCGAGATTAGCAGAGATATCTATACCTTTGATCCGAGGCTTTAAACCGTTGAATATAAGTAGGCAAGAAGAGTGGAAAAAGTATAGACCAAACGTTCGATGCGTCGATAACCGACTCAAAAATATTTTGCACTAATACAAAACATTCCCAGCCAATCCACACACATTCAGATAGGTGTTCAATCAACGCTCAGTAACATCTAGGTTCGTAAGGATTCAGAAAGGAAAGAAAAGATAGATTTTGAGTATGAGTCAATCATCGCTATGGCTTCAATGGATTGTTTAAACCCTAACTATGCCAGATAATGGGTTAGGATCCTATCCACACGCTAAGTTTCACTGGGACTCACATGCACCCCAAATTATTATTACGTGTGCACCTATAATGATAATGCGATTTGCATGTTCATCTCAGTTCCTCCCAACTTATGTCAAAGATCCTCGGTTTCGAGTGTCAAAGGTGGGTGTTGTCAAATGATAAAGATCACAAAAGGGTTTAGAAATAATGTTATACTAACGACTCATCATAATATAAGTAAGTAACACATGTAAACGCTCTATATTGTTGTATATGCAATGCAATGCATATGTGTGTACGCTAGATGTATAATGTATGCGATAAATAAAAGACGAACCTTGCAATCTGGAGCGTAGTGTCATGGACGCTTTCGGGACTGATTCGGCTATAGTCTAGTTTTCTAAAAACTTTTTAAAACGTAATTCACTATAACCAGTGGCTCTGATACCAAACTGTCACACCCCCAAATGACCACCTGGGGAGTTACACCACGAGGCGTGTGACGTACCAGGATCTAGCCACTAATCACATTGAACTAACGGTAAAATAATAAATGCATAATTTTATTCAATATGAAAGTGCATTTCAAAACGTTTGATTTAAACAAGTATGCGTTCTGCGGAAGCATAAATCATCTTTCAAACAACCAACATCATTTGTTTGGAAAACATAAGCGAAAACGTTAAATGTATCCTCAAGTGACACGACCCATGACAACTCTAGCTCCCTAGACTGCAAGTTCCATTCCGTGATGTATCTATCGACCTGAAAGCATGCAGAAAAAGTGTGTTAACATAAAGTTGGCGAGGTTACAATTTTGTTTACGTAAATCATGTAAGTGTTTAGTTTAAAGACATGTTAAAAATAATAAACTCGATACCGATTGAGTGTTCTGCTTTGGTGCCCTCATCAATGTCTATCATCGTTGATCAAAGTGTTTAAGGTCATTAGTTCACGCCCGGCACCCAGCACGGTGTGAGGTTTGTTAGGCCTAATAGCGCTATCAACTAATACCACGTTTCCTCCTAGGCAACTAGCTCGGTATGTAAGTAGGGACTTTCGTGATAGAGTTGAGTTTATTAACTAACATCGAAATTAAACTAGAACATTTAAAAGTAATCCTCCCAGAAATATTAGTTTGTTTATCCCCCCGGGACGCATGCTTGTAAAAGAGTAGTGAACTCGCCTTAGTTTGCTCGGTATGTATTAACGTGCTTCTACACGTTTCATAAGTGTTAGGTCTGCTACAAGGGACCTAACGTACAATAAATGTAAGTACATATATGTGTAGGGCTATGCAATACCCTGATGTCGAAACAATCTGTGTTTCATGTGATCTATTTATCACACAGTAACAATTTATCATACAGTAATTCGGATAACCTGTTTGGAATGACCATTATATATATATATATATATATATATATATATATAGGGAGAAGCTCATGCGAGAACCACCATTATTGTGAGAACCGCGAGAACCAATGTGAACACAACCTAAAATAGCTAAAAAAACCTAAAAAAAACCTAACCCCCACCCCCCCCCCCCCCCCAAAAAAAAAAAACCTAAACCCCCCAACCCCCCCCCCCCCCAAGCTAAAATGCTAAAAACTAAACCCCCAAAAAACCTAAAAAAAAAAAATCTAATATTTTTTTTTAATATTTTTTATGTTAAAATCGCTACTTTTAGAAGCCAAAAAAAAATTTTACATTTTTTTTTGCTTCGAAAAGTAGCGATTTTTTTGTAAAAATATTAAAAAAATAAAATAAAAATTTTTTGTGTGATTTTTAGCTATTTTTAGGCATTTTTGGTTGTGTTCACATTGGTTCTCGCGGTTCTCGCAATAAGAGGTGGTTCTCGCATGATTTTCTCCCTATATATATATATATATATATATATATATATATATATATATATATATATATACGGACAATCACTTTGGTATGCACATTAAGAGAACTCGGACATTAAATAACATCGGACTCCATTATTATTTATTTTACACTATACATGTTCGGCCATACAGGCCCAGCCCAACATATAAGGAATTCACAACTCCATCACGTGCACATATAGAAATAATAAAAGGCCCATTAATTTACTTCATAAATTCAGATTCCTTTCCCTTGTTTATATGTAAGTTCTGAAACAATCCTCAATACATATTTATACAGACCCACATTTCATTAAATCCGGACATTACCTATTACCTCATTAATTCGGACATATCACATCATCAGAATTTACGAATAGGAAATCAAAGAGGAGAACAAATCTGTTCCCATGTGACTTCACATAAGATGTTAGTTAACAATGTGATTTGGTTGATATTACAAACTCGGAGATAATTATTACTGGCAAGTATATCATTCGTACCATCATTCATTCGTAAACCCTGACTCATATACATGTATACAATCACTCAGACACCTAGTACCCCATATGCTTAAACTCGGACATTTATGAGCCCACTAAACCCGGCCCATAAAAAAATAACCTCGGAACACTTTTATGAACAACAAACCCGGACCATACCTTTTAATCCTTATAAATTCTGACTCCCCTTTTCCTTTATAAGTCCGTACCTATGTACACATATAAACACTCGGCCCAGCTAAAGCATAAACTCAGACCCTTAATACATTTAATAAACTCTTATTATTAAGGAAGTTCGGACACTTTACTAACCCTGGCACTTCCTTTTACTCCTTAAATCCGGACCACCCTATGAAGATTAAACCCTAACAACTTCAATTATTCAAATCCGGACTAGTGGCAAGTCCTGACTCTTACTTTTTGCTTGTGAAAAACCTGACTACAAAGTCGGATTCTTATATTTTCATTTTAAAAACTCGGACAACTTGTTTTAGATATAAACTCTGAGTAATGTAAACTTTGACAACTTCACCAAGTTGAACCAAAACCCTAATCGCACAGAAACAACAGATAAACCCAAAATCAATGTAACAGTTGCGAATCAATTCACAGATTAAGTATTCTACCATTTCTATAGCAATAACATCAATAATCTCTAGTAACTAGTTTACACATTCACATACAAACAATCACGCATTCAACAGACATAATCAGTTAATCACAGACAATTGTTTGGATGTCTAGGGTTTGCATGAATCAAGAGAACAAGGATTCAACATATAACATAAGCATTTACCTCAGGTTAATTCTAGATGGATTGAAGATCAAGGACTGATGATTATGTATGAACTTGATGTAATTAAAATGATTGAGAGAAATGATTGGTTATGATGATTAGAGATATGATAGAAAACTGTCATATGATGGGATTATGAGAGGTTTAGGGTTATGAGGAGTTTTACTAAAGTTTCTAACTTATCCAAAATTCACCCCTAACTATAACATTATTACACAAAGTACACACAACTTGTAATTTACAATTAAAGCACGTATTTTCACGTATTTGTCATGCAGCACATAAGTTTCATATAAACCATCCGTTTATAATTATTATTCGCTCTAGTCGCCAACGTTCGAGAGGTATAATGTGTGTGTTGTGGTAATTCCCTGAATTACCAAAGTAGTCTCATTTAACTTGTCACACACGCTCATAGCGGAAGCGCGAGGTGTGATCTGATTGGTTCTCATTGTATAACAATATAAGTGAACATACTAAATGAATAAAACATGCTCCAATGCCATTTCCATAATTGTTTCAAAAGAACACAACATACGTTAAGTGTACTCATTACAAACCATCAAATGAAAATAAGTTGTCATAGCTTCATACATCAAAATGTTAGTTCTAAAATGTTAAGGCTTTGACCACTATATCACCGCAAAGAGGCGGTATATAACGGGTAAACCCTTCAAATGGTGGCATGGATTCTTGATAATTGCTTTCTTGTCTGAAATATCTACATGGTCCACTAATTCCCTGAAATACATGTTAAGTTGAAAACATCAACAAAAGTTGGCGAGTTCATGCAGTTTAGTTTTATAAGATGTTTCTTGTAAAATGTGAGTTGTATAAAATGTATCCGTAAAATGTGAGTTGTATAAGATGAAAACCAGCATGTAAAGATGTAGTATGTAAACCATCAATGAAATCGTTGATCATTAATGTTTCACGAGGACATTAATATGTGTGACGAAATAGGAAGCAATCCAAACCTAGAAGATTTTGTGTCGACTACTATCGACTGGGACACAAACGCACTCTTCTGTATGGGTCCACGACCAAGAGTGGGGCTTGCCAAAACCCATTAGATCTAACCCCTTGTACCTAGGTCCAAATTGGATTATTGGAGCTTAGTTGTATAACCCTATTCGCACATGATCTAAGGTGTTTCATTCTAAGGTGTGTCTTAGATGTATTAATTGATAACTATTTAGTATATATATTTCGCCAAATATATATATATATATATATATATATATATATATTCTTGTATCTTGTGAGTTGTATTATCGGATTAAGTCTTCTTGACTTTGTGTTTTGTATGAATTAATTATATATGTATGAATGTGTCTCGAGTGAGTAAAATGTATGTGTATGAATAATTCCCATGTATGGGCAAATAATTGGATTTTCACCAAGTGTTGGTGATGTGAGTGAGTGTATAGTTGTACGCATAGGGATACGCATATCCTCGTGTTCATTACACGTGATCTTGTATTCTTAGAATATATATACTTATATATTCTAAGATATATTTCATATGAATATATAATCTATTCTTGGTAAAAAGGTATAAAAATCATCTTAAAAATAATCTATTTTTAAGACTAGTTCTAAAAATATAATTTTAGTCTTTCACCAAAATAATACTTTTTAGATGTTAGGAAATGTATATATCTTCATACATTTCAAAAACAATACCTTTTTACAATAAACCATAAGTAATATATTTTGTATACTTGTGGAAAATATATGGTTACTTGTTCAGTTTATAAAACGTAGTTTACCAAGTCTTTGATATATTACATATTATAGTCTGATATACTTATATAGTCCGTGTATTTGTCAGTATGTCTGTATTGTCCATAAGTTGTATCCGAATACTCAGATCGTCCGTAATATGCTTTTAAGGTGTATTCATATGTAATCTTGTAAGTCTTTAGTTGTTATACGTCTTGTGTTTATTTGTATCATTGTATTCAAGTCCCTAACTTTCATATATGTACCTAATACAATCAAATAACACATAGCACATAAGTTGTTTAGATCACTAAATATATATTTTCTCAAAATATATATTTATATCTAGTTTTGCTTTTATAAAAACCATTCTTTCAAATCTTTTATTCTAGTAAAGATTTTGTCAAAAATGATAGTTTTTATAACATGTGATTTCTAAGAAAAATTGGCCATATTTCCTTTGAAATATGGACTTTGCCATGTTTAATAAAACATATCTTTTTCTTTTCAAAATCACCAACAATTTACTCATAACATTCTTAAACAAAAACATATGAGATTTATAACATAAACCTAACAAGATGAACTCATAATCATGTAGGGTTTTGGTATAATCTTTACATATGTTTACTAGTTCAAAAATCATACTTTACTTCTAGTTTTATCAAACTTTTATACAAAACCATCTTGTATGTTTCTTTTTATAAATTTTGTAAAAGCATTATTTTTAGTGAAAAACTTTATATACTTTAACAATATCAAAGATTATGATCATCTATGAAACATTATGTTTAACATAACCCTTTTAACACTTTCATGTACACTTGTTAGATCATGTTTTAAACATCATCTAACAAGTTTTTCATATGATATTCATCATAACAAGATCAAATATGCAAGTAATAAGCTTTAAATCATAACACAAACAATCTTTTATATCATGAATTTTAGTTTGCTTCTTTGTATTTTCATCTTATTTTGTATGATTGTTTTAGTTAATACTTTTTCTTTAAACAACATATACATAAATAAGTATGAAAAAGAGATTAGAAAGCTCACTTCTCGCTCTTGTGGCTAGGGATGATCTAGATGATAGTAAAAGCAAAGAAAAAGATGATCTTGATGTTTGAAAGCTCTTGAATGAAAGGAAATGCTTGCTTCAACTTGTGGTTGATTTAGATCCTCCTAAGTTCCATGAAAATCCATCTTGATCATCAAGGAAAAGGCTAAAAAGTGAAAGTGTTTAATGGGTGTTCTTGGCCTAAAATGATGAAGATGATGGGAGGATTTGTATGTGTAAAATAAGGTGCAAATATGTGAGAAATGATCTAGTAACCATGTTCACAAAGTGTCAAACATTATTAGGTTCATCAACTTTCAAAACGGAGCAAAATATCTAGATATTTTTGGAAACAAGTTGATGGGTGGGTCCCACAAGAGGGGCGGTCGAACATAAGGGGTGGTGTTATTGTGAATTTTTCCAAGTGTTTCATGTGTTAGAATTTTGTAGAAACAAGGTTAGGAAGTTTAGATGTTTAAGTAATTCAAGTGTTCTAAGATGTTAAGTGACCATTACTAGCCTTAAATGATCCAAATAATGTTAGATGGTTACTAAAAAAAATTAGATATCGTTCGGATATTCGTTTGGCGTTGGTTCCGTTAGTCGTTAATTCAGTGCTAAGCTTGTGTAAGTTGTAGGAATTGATGTAGTTATTGGTTTAGATGATACCCTAAGGTATTCTCATATGAATTCTAGGCTAAACGAAACTTTTGTACATTGCATAAAACTTACAATGCTGATTTCTGCTAAATTTCTGCAGAAAAGTGTTGAAATTGTGACTTTTAATGCTTTTCGGGGCAGTTTTTAGTGTTATCGAACTTCGGGAAGGTATTAAACCAAACATTTGCATTCCTAGTTAGGGTTTAATCTATATTTGATGTTGGACTTTCATTTGAGTCATAAATATGTCATTAAGGTGGTTTCTGCGGATCCTGCGTTTCTGTCAGCACACTAGTCTACTAGGTGCTATACTAGTTGTTTCGATGCATTGTTTAAACTGTTTCAAATGTAATTTATAAAAATGAATCATGTGCATCATAAATAAGTATTCCATGAGTATTTTAAGTGTATGTCATGAAATATGCAGTTCGGATGTTCCAAACACATAATTGTATAGCTAAAAATGGGTAATTTAGATGTACGAAAGTTACCGAAAAGTGGCAGTTGTCACATAACTAACCCTAGTAAATGCAGTCCTATGAACGTATGTTTAAGTTAACTGTGGATAGGTTAAATTAGTAACCTGAAGTTGCGGGTTGTCACATCATCCCCAACTTGAAAGAAATTTCGTCCCGACATTTGATAAGCAGTCGTTGTGAAACCTGTGTCATTACGACCATCAAACAAATACCAAACCAATGAAATATTGTATTTCATACTTGGGATTTGTACAAATATGTGTATCACTTGCACATATCAATTCTTGTTCGATTTCGGGCTCTAAATCGCTTTCTGGAAGGTTATACGCGCACTGATGCGTAAATATAACCAGTTTAATGCAAAAAACACTCCGGAATAGTGACATAGGCTCAACATACCTTAAATAACCTTTACATAACTTAGAAATAAGTTTTGGAAGGTTTGGTATGCCGAAATCAAGTTAATTCGCTTACAGGGACTAAATTCGACAAACTACGAAAGTATGCTGATTTGAACTGTAACGGACATTCCGGAACATGACCATAAGTTAAACATACCATAAATATCCTTTGCATAGCTTATAAATAGGCTTTGTGGGGTTCGGTGTGCTAAAATAAACTTTTGGGACATTCAGGGACTAAAAGCGTCAAAAAGTGCACAAGTTTGCACTTTCGCGCATAACTTACGTTCTGAATACATCCGGACATCCAAAAATTTATGTAAGCACTAAAATATTTTATTTTAGTGTTTGGCATAAGAAAAATCCATTCGTCGCGCAATTTGGATCGTTTTTCGCGCTTATGCGCATTCCGTCGTAATTAAGCGAACATCGCGATCGTACGACCAAACGAACCAACATCTGGAATATTTTGAGCATGTTTCATGTCCACAATGTTTAGGCATCATTTTAGGGCCTTGAAGTTGGCTTAACGGGCCTTAGATGCATCGAAATAAGCCTTAAACACCAACAGGGACTGAAACTGTCATTTTTCAAACTTGTTTCTGATCAGACATGCCCAGGCGGGCCGCGTAAGCTTCTGATGTTCCTTACACGGGCTGTGAGGCCCCTTCAGACCAGATTAAATGAATTTAACAGCCGTTAACAGCTGTTAAGCACTCCCACCTCAATTCCACATGTTGTTTCCTGATCATGGGGGGCCAAACTTGGGTTCCAAGGTGTTCCAACAAGTGTAGGTATGAGATTGAGGCACGTTATTCGATAAACGATCCTAACGGTGGACCATTTCCTATAAATACCCACCATAATCACTTGCAAAACCCACTTGAAATCTGAGAATTCTCTAAGTTGGAGTGTTTCATCACCTCATACCTGAGAATACTTGGAATACCAATCTTGCGGGGACCCTTTGTAAGTGTTCCTTCGTTCTTTTATCGCTTTTCGAGTCCGAAAGTCAAACTTTGTTTGACTTTCTGCGTTGACCAGTTTATGGTCAATGCGAAGTTCGTTTGAACTTCATAACGTGAGCGTAATCACGATGGTTATGGTCCTTAGTGACTATACCTACTGATTACCACGTTATCTAGGCTCAGTGACGAGTCGTAGTTTCGGCCAAAATGTGTGTTATTGCGTATTTTGTAACCAAACTACTCTTGGGTATCAAAACCATTTGTTTTGATATCAAACCTGTTTTCTAAACTTAGTTAAGCATGTTTTAACATGTTTAGCTCGTCACTTTTAGTTTTGTGCTTATATAGGGTCGGAAGGTAAGCGATCTAAACAATCGCTTATACTTTCGAACCCGACCCGTTTGGTCGATCATTAGGATCCGACCAAGCACATTAGGTGACCATAGTATATAGGGAATAACCTTCTGAGGTTATACCTTATGGTCGCTTCGTTTAAGTAGTTGTATGATAGGTAGTTTATATGCCTTAGGTAAATTACCAAAATACCCCTTTGACGCCAAAATTCATTTTAAGCATATGTAACATAACTTTTGGTATCTAAACTGATTTGGTAACAATATTAGACATGTTAAGGCATATTTTACTTGTCATAGGACTAGTTAGGCATTCCGAACGCGTTTCACGCGAACGACGCGTTAAAGTAGCATAAGCTACCTAAACGGGTCGTAATGGGTCGTAAGCGCTTAGGTTAGGTTTCATTTTAGTATGTGGGCTTTGTTAAACCATATTACACGAGTTCCCATACTCGGTTGGTTTACAAACCCTCATTCTATCCGATCCTCCGAGTTAGGTCCGGTTTATTAACATAGTTACCTATATTAGGTGCCGTTGATTTCCGTGATCTCTAGCATTGTTTGGTTGTTACTCAAGGACTTCTAAGCAATCTCAAGTGAGTACATAGACCCCCCTTTTACTGTTTTTCAAACTTTTTGGGGTGAAACACATGTGCCTACTTGTTACTTTCATGCTTTCCATGTTTTCATATCATATGCTTGTTATGTTAAATAGTACACTTATAGTACATGATTTCATTGTGTTTATGATATGTATGTCCATTGTGTGCATACTTAGTACATCGTTTTACATTACATTTTATGCTATGTATGTCCATTGTGAGCATACTTAGTACATCGTTTTACATTACATTTTTATGCTATGTATGTTTACTTAGCATACTTAGTACATTGTTTTACTTTACATTTCTGCTATGTATGTTGACTGATAGCATGCTAGCACATTGATTTACATGACTTTTCTGCTTTGTAAGTTAACTTAGCATACTTAGTACATTGTTTTCACATAACATGTATACAATTGCTATAACATTTGGTTTGCATAAACGGGACTTATATACATTCATTAACATTAGCTACGCCGCTCGGTAGTAAGTAGTGGTACCATAGGACATGAAAAATCCCATTCCTGACATCACCCACCTCAGGGGGCAAAATCTCTTGCAGCCATGAATGACTCTCCAGCTAAAGGATACCTGGGCACTCTGCCCAAATGCAATCATTGCAAGCGTCATCACGAAGGGGTGTGTCGCGTTCCAAGATGCGACAAGTGTGGAAAGTTGGGTCACCGCACTGAAGACTGTTGGGGTAAAGGAAAGAATAGGAATGGAAACCGCAACAGTGACGGTAATAGAAATGGTGGAAATGGGAATGGCAATGGTAATCGAACTGGGAATGGAGCTGGGCGAAACCAAGGATGCTTCAGTTGTGGAAGCAAGGATCATTTTGTGAAAGATTGCCCCAGGGGAAACAACGTTCAGGCTCGAGCATTTGTGATTGGAGCAAGGGACGTACGCGAGGACCCTAACATGGTCACCGGTACGTTTCTCGTTAACAACCACTTTGCATCCATATTATTTGACACTGGTGCCGACTATAGCTTCATGTCTGTGGAATTTAAACGTATGCTTGGGATAGAATCGAGTAGGTTAGATATTCCTTATTCCATAGAACTAGCCAATGGAAAACTTGTTGAATCAGGCGAAGTTGTTAGAGGTTGCACATTAGAACTGGGTGAACGAAGATTCAGCATCGACCTCTTACCTATTCAATTGGGTAGCTTCGACGTAGTGGTCGGAATGGACAGGTTATCCAAGAATAAAGCTGAAATTATTTGTCATGAGAAAATCATTCGCATCCCTTTGGCAAATGATGAAACTCTCATCGTACATGGAGAAAGACGAGACGCGCCTCTGCGAATCATCAGTTGCATGAAGGCACAGAAGTGCTTAAAAGGATGTGTTGCTTTCCTAGCTCACATTGTAGATAAGAAGGCTGAGGAGCCGAGACTCGTAGACATTCCTGTGGTGAAGGAATTCCCTGATGTTTTTCCCGAAGATCTGCCAGGACTACCTCCGCAACAACAAGTCGAATTCCATATAGAGTTGACTCCAGGAGCTGCTCCTGTAGCCAAGGCACCCTATCGGCTTGGACCATCCGAAATGCAAGAATTATCTACACAACTCCAGGAGTTGTTGGATAAAGGATTCATAAGGCCAAGCTTCTCGCCTTGGGGAGCTCCAGTATTGTTCGTGAAGAAAAAGGATGGAACTCTGCGGATGTGTATCGATTACAGGGAACTGGACAAGCTTACTATCAAGAATCGGTACCTGCTACCGAGGATTGATGACTTATTTGATCAGTTGCAAGGATCAAACTACTATTCCAAGATCGACCTTCGATCTGGATACCATCAGCTAAGAATCCAAGAGGATAGCATACCAAAGACTGCATTCAGAACACGCTATGGGCATTACGAGTTTCTTGTGATGCCATTCGGACTGACGAACGCGCCAGCGGTGTTTATGGATCTGATGAACTGAGTATGCAAACCATATCTTGATAAATTCGTGATTGTATTTATCGATGATATCCTGATTTACTCACGAACGAAAGACGAGCACGGGCAACACCTCATAACCATTCTGGAACTACTGAAGAAGGAGAAACTATATGCGAAGTTCTCAAAGTGGGAATTCTGGATTCGCGAAGTACAATTTCTTGGTCACGTTGTGAATGAGAAGGGCATTCATGTAGACCCATCCAAGATTGAAGCCATAAAGAACTGGGAAGCCCCCAAAACCCCAACTGAAGTTCGACAATTTTTGGGCTTAGCGGGCTATTACCGAAGGTTTATTGAGAATTTCTCCAAGATAGCTCAACCGCTAACTGCCCTTACGCAGAAAGACAAGAAGTATGACTGGGGTGATAAGCAGGAAGAAGCTTTCCAGCTACTTAAAAATAAGCTATGCGATGCACCAATACTATCATTACCCGAAGGCACGGAAGACTTCGTGGTATACTGTGACGCTTCACGACAAGGTTTGGGTTGCGTGCTCATGCAACGCCAGAAAGTCATCGCTTATGCTTCAAGACAATTGAAGGTACATGAAAGGAATTACACCACGCACGAATTGGAACTGGGTGCGGTGGTATTCGCCTTGAAGATCTGGTGACATTATTTATATGGTACTCGATGTACGTTCTTCACAGATCACAAAAGTCTACAACACATATTTGATCAGAAGGAGTTGAATATACGCCAGCGGCGATGGGTCGAGCTGCTAAATGATTACGACTGTGAGATTAAGTACCATCCTGGAAAGGCAAACGTTGTAGCAGACGCTTTGAGTCGAAAAAAAGGGTTAAGACCCTAAGGGTTCGAGCTTTGGAAATGACTATTCGAACGAACCTCACTTCACGTATTCGTGACGCGCAACAAGAAGCCCTTAAAATGGAAAACCGTAAAGCTAAATACCTACGGGGTATGTTGAAATACATGGTGCCAAATGAAGAGGGAGCCTTATACTTTAAGAAGCGTATTTGGGTTCCACTCTATGGCGGTATTCGAGAAGTTATCCTTGATGAAGCGCCCAAATCGAGATACTCGATCCATCCAGGATCGGACAAGATTTATCAAGACTTGAAAGAATACTACTGGTGGCCAAGACTTAAAAGCGATGTTGTTGTTTACGTTGGAAAGTGCTTAACCTGTGCTAAGGTTAAGGCCGAATATCAGAAACCGTCTGGCCTACTACAACAACCAGGGATACCCATGTGGAAGTGGGAGCAAATCTCAATGGACTTCATAACAAAATTACCTAGGACCCCGAGAGGGCACGATATGATATGGGTAATAGTAGATCGGTTAACGAAGTCTGCACACTTCCTACCGATCTGAGAAAAAGACAGCACTGGAAAGCTTGCTGAGATATACTTAAAAGAAATTGTGACACGTCATGGAGTGCCAATCTCAATTATTTCAGACAGAGATGGACGCTTCGCCTCAAGAATCTGGCAATCCTTTCAGGAAGCCTTTGGATCTCAGCTAGATCTAAGGACGGCATTCCATCCACAAACAGACGGCCAGAGTGAACGGACTATACAGACGTTAGAAGATACGCTTCGCGCATGTGTCATGGATCTAGGCGGCAGCTGGGATACTCATCTACCTTTAGTTGAGTTTTCCTACAACAACAGTTATCATACAAGCATAAAAGCCGCACCGTTCGAAGCTCTGTATGGCCGCAAGTGCCGATCGCCCTTATGCTGGGCAGACGTTGGAGACAAACGAATGGTTGGTCCTGAACTTGTACAAGAGACAACCAACAAGATTATGCATATCCGAGAGCGCATTAAGGTGGCTCGAGATCGACAAAAGAGCTACGCTGATCGAAGATGAAAACCATTAGAATTCGAGGTTGGAGACAAAGTGTTGTTAAAGGTCTCACCTTGGAAGGGCGTAGTCAGATTCGGAAAACGTGGGAAGCTGAATCCCCGATACATTGGACCATTCAAGATTTTGGAAAGAATTGGTACCGTGGCATACAAGTTGGAATTACCGGAAGAACTTAATGGAGTACATGATATGTTTCATGTATCCAACCTCAAAAAGAGTCCAACACAAGAAAGCGTGATCATCCCTGCGGATGAAGTGCATATTGATGATGCCCTCCGATTTACCGAACAACCCGTTGAGGTTACCGACTGGAAGGTCAACAAGACTAGGAGGAGCAGTGTGAAACTTGTCAAAGTACATTGGAACTCTAAGCACGGCCCCGAGTACACGTGGGAACGTGAAGACCAGTTCAAAGAAAAGTATCCCCCCCTGTTCAAGAAGACTCCTGCGAGAGCTAATTCAGCCTGAATTTCGGGACGAAATTCTTTTAACGGGGGGAGACTGTGACAACTGGCACCAAACCGGTAATTTCCGTACGCTTTAATTATTATTTAATGACTGCAATTATGTGCTTAAATGTCAACATAGTCTGATTATATACTATACTTGTGAATTCATGCACGTTTTATACTACAAAATATTGCTTGATGCATTAACGAGAGTGTTGTGTCAGAAATACTAGTAAACTCACCGGTAAGACACAGTATGCCAACAGAACTGCAGAAAGCAGTCAGACATTAGAATTGAGGCCTAGGTGTAGGTCCAACGACAAGAATACATTAAAACCCAAGAGTACATACAAGGGTTAATATATAGACGTTCTGGAAGCTAAAATACGCACTAAAAAGCACCCGAAACGCACTTTAAGTGCAGAGATTTATAAAATTCATCTATAAATCAGCTTTTAACACATAAATTTCATGCAGAATTTATGTTTTGTCATCCAGAATACTTCCCTAAGTGTCGGGAATTGAAGGTGTTACAAAAGGATACTTAAAAGACACTAAACGATGCAATTTAGCACTTTAACGAACCGGTACTTAACCGAACAATCGGACATTACCGGAACACAAAAATATTGTCAAACACATTGTTTTTATTTTTCTAAGCTAGTTAGGGTCCCCGAACACCCTAACACACTATATAATTAATAACACACATAAGACACTAATTTAACACTTGAATTCTAACTAGAACTTGTAACTAAACAATGGAAACCCAACCCTATACCCCCCCCCCCTTGGGACGGTTACCATGGGTGTCCCCACCCATGGATTTGTTTAGTATTTTATTTGATCTTGTTGATGGATAAAGAAACACATTAACCTTTAGATAATGAAATGTTGGAAGTCTTCTATATTTAACCAAGGGACCCTCATTCATTCTCATCCTCACAACCTTCAAACATTTTCCTTCTTCCTCCCTTTGCTTGTTTCGGCCGAACACAAGGAGAACCACCACCACCATCATTCAAGCTTCTTCATGCAATCTCTAGTGACCCAAGGGTGTTAGAGATCATACAAACAAGCTTGGTGTGTTCGGAAGCTCAAGGACCTCTCTCATCTTCTTTTATCCACCACTTTTCGACACTTGAACTCCCCTAGCCTTGTGCTAGTGGTAAGAACTTAGATCCTTTCATTTTACATGTTGTTTAAGTGGTTAATAATGTTTAAAGATCAAAATGATAAGAACTCTAAAGAACCATAAACAAAGTCTTGAACATAAACTAACTTTGTGATGAAGTAGTGTTAAAATGATGAAGAAATCATGATATTCTTATGTTGTGATACTTTTTTATTATTGTTTGCTAGTAGAAATGATGTGGATCATCATATGGACTTGCTAGATCATGATTAAAAACATGATCTAGCAAGATGAGAAAATAGAAATGTGTAGGATGATGAAACCATCCGCACATAAACTATGAACTTGAATAAATAAATGTTTTCTTGAAAAATAAAGAGCAAAGTAGGTTATAATCTTGTAGATTTAAAGATCCAGGAGTGGTTTTTCGAAAGAACCAAGTGAAAAGTATGAGTTTCGTTAAAACTTGGATCTTACGTAAACTAACATCATTTTTTATGGATAAACAAGTGTAGAAACACTTGTGTAATAAGAAAATTTCACAAAGAAATATTTTTAGAAAATATAGTTGGAAGTTGTGAACATTCAAACTCTTTGAAAATGAAGTTTTTAAAGAACTAATCACATTTTTTAAATTTTCAAGTTCATGAAATAAAGAAATTAGTGTATGTTGTTGATGATTGTTGTTAAAGTTGGTTGATGATGATTTTAAAAGAAAATAAACACATGTTTTGAAAGCATGGGAAACCTCCATTTTTAGGGGAAACTCTGTCAAAATTTCTATAGAATTTTGACACTTAGAAAAATATAAGTTTCAAGAAACTTATTCCCTAAAAATGTGTCTAGAAAATTTACCAAGGTTTCCCTAATTTTTGTGTTAAGAAATGCTGATTTCTTCAAGAATAAAATTGATATTAAGTATGTATATTTTTGGAGAAAAATATATATATTTGTTGATCACAAAATGTTGTGATAAATGTATGTAGTATGTATTATACTTGTTAGTGTATTAGGACTTGAAAATACACTAAATACTCCTAAGGAGTGAAAATACAAAATTTCACATACAACATACAAGATACATAATTCGGGTGCAAAATACAAGAAACTTATATTTATTTTTGAGAAAGTAATATAAGTAAGACACTTAGTTAAAAATATAAATTATTTTAACACAAGAATATATATACAAAAGATAGGGACTTGTACTTGTGCGATACAAGTCTAGTGACTAACGATAATAAAACACGTTTAGGTCACGACGCATTATAAGCAAAACCCGGTGAAGTTTACGACGCAAGGAACGCAAAGTTGTGAGTTCATGCTCCCCCTTTTCTCTTAACTGTTTTCAGTTTTATAACTTCGGGGGTGAAATACATGTTACAAATATTACAATGTTTATAAATGGTATGACACAAAAACAAGAAGCACTCTTGGTGATAACTAGTACCAAGTATGATGCGTTTTGAGAAATGATACGAGAAATCGTGTCACGAATAGGGTACCATAAGCACCATTAATCGTGTACATACTTAGACCGCAGAACAAAAGGTTAGATCTAATGGGTTTCAGGGCAGCCCCACTCTTGGTGACAACTAGTACCGAGTAGTGTTTTTGTGTCTCCGTCGTGAATCGACAACTAGAAAAATGCCTATGGTTTGGTGACTTCCTATGTCGTGTCACATGTTAATGGCTTTGCAACCCATTAACACTTGATACATACAAAAATACATGACTTATACAAGAATACATGACTAATACAAGATACATACCATGTTTTTCATACAAAGTATACAAACGTACATTACAAGAACTGCATGAATTCACACCAACATTATGTTGACGTTTTTCAAAACTTACATGTATTTCAGGTAACTAAAGTGGATGTGTGCGCGGTCTCACTCATGCTTGTGGAGGTCGTTTATGTTTATCTTTTAATAAAGTTGTAAACTTTCAAGACAATGTTTTATGCTATCTCATGATGTAAACGCTAAACTTATGTTTTCAAATTATGGAATGTTTGGTATTTGATGTTATTTTTACGAGCATGTAGTATGTTTACCTTTCGTATGCAATGAGAACCTTTCATGATCACACCTCGTGCTTCCGCCGCAGAAAGGGGTGTGACAATAATGGACTTCACGAAGTCAAAAGTCACATTTCGAGAATTTAACATAGAGTTGTTCGTATCGTACGAGTTCCAAAGTAAAGCTTAAATGTTGCTCATGTTCCTCCTGGATCTTAGGGTACATTAGGATGTCGTCAATGAAAAAAATGATAAATTTATCAAGGGAGGGTTTGCACACTCGGTTCATGAGACCCTTGAAGACCGCAGGGGCATTGGTTAATCTAAACAGCATGACCAGGAACTCGTAATGGTTGTATCAAGTTCTGAAGGCAGTCTTTGAGATATCTTCATCCCTGAGGTATCCATGGATCCTTGCTCCTCGAGTGATGTTCGTAGAGGGTGATTTAACCAAGCGAAGATTCGCGCAGAATAGAGTTAGACAAGCATTATAGTGTTCATGAATCACAACAGGATAAGATGTGAAACATACCAAAGTGTCTTTGTAATCAATGCATTCAACTTGGAGCAATACATAAATGTTTCAAGATCTGTAGTAAGGGTTTATCCGGTGTCGAGAGTCTAGTTGGTCGTACGCAAGTGGTGTAAAAAATAAAAATAAAGAACGTTATCCACCGATAAAAATGTTACGTCGATGGTGTTGCCACAACAAGAATTTGTAGTGTTAAGGTTCACTGGAACGCCTATCAAAGTTTTCGAGCTCGCCTGTGTGAAAGAGGAATAATTCACCTTGATCCATGATCTTAAATGAGTTTTGTGATTTATTAAGCCGGTAAGCAACCAAATTCGAAAGAGTTTCCTTAAGTCGTGTGGATGAATCTGAAATAATGCCTGTGTCGTCAAGAGGTTTCAAGGAGAGGACGTGAAAACATGTTCAAAATGGTATGATCGTATCAACAACACATCAACATCTTCGGTGTTTCCAGAAGTGATCACCAATGATTGAAAGTCGAGCTTTCCAAATTTTCTAAGCTAAGGCGAGTTCGTATTAGAGTCTCTGCATGGAGAAGTGAGGATGTAGTGTCACTGTGATAAAGGAATGATGGTTTTGAAGTCCATAATAGAAATTAGACATTGCATTAATCAATAAACATTGGTCGATACAAAGGCTAGTGAAAAGATCCACATAATCAAGAAAAACTATCATGGAAATACGACTCTTGTAGTGTAAGGGGGTAAGGTAAATGTGTAGATCATCGCGTTCGTCTGTGGGCTGAGTAACTCATATCTCCATCCTCCAATGTCCCAAAGACCATCCCTTCATTAGGAGACATCCATTTGTTAAGTTGGGTATACAAAGGTGTAAATCAAGTTAGACTAAGAATTAACCACCTAACAGGGTAATGGGGGTAGCCTTGTGATCGGTGGGAATTGTGGTATGGTTGTTAGCATTTCATTATATCGGTTGCGGATCGAAGGAACAGGAGGTTTGTGATGCTCATGCGAAGAATTAAATGAAAAAAAAAAACAAAAATCCGACAAATAAATGAAGAATTCCACCAACTATTTTGTTCACCAGCGGTAGCTCTAGTAGTGGTTGATGGCAAAAGTGGCACGTGAGGAAAGTTCATTGCATCACGGTCACGTGGGTATATCATTTGTCCAAAACAGAGTTAGGATGATAGGGTTTCGAGCTGCACAATGACAAACGCGCGAAACTGTGACTTCCAGCCACTGTTTCATTTCTGGTGACTATAACGATGGTTTCCGGCAATTGTGACAGCTAGAGATGATGTGGTTCATCGACACGGACGCGTGGACATATTTTTCGCCTAAATCAGAGTTCATTTGGGTCGACTCTGGTCGACTCGAATATTGACGCGTAAAACCGAATGAACGGAGAGTCAGATCTGTGTTCTGGTAGCAGAGGCGGCATCAGCGGATGACGACGATAATTTTTAGATGTCGGACATGTCAAGACGATCGTGTGGATAGGTAGAACATATGAAACGGATGTCGTATGGTCAAGTTATGGGTGAAACAAGATTCTACTCGCAATTTGTGTCAGGAGTTAAGAGTAAAATAGACGCACCAAGGGTGTCACGTACACAAAGGTATGACACCATTGAAACTTATATTCCTTTTTAGGGGTTAATAGATATCTTGTCACTAAAACAATAAGTACTAAGCATACCACACGTAATACATTAAGTGGATATCAAATAGGCATATACATAAGTTATACCATCTAAAATGTTGAGCCTTGCATGAGGAGCGAAATGTCATTGTGGATCGTTGAGTATCGAGCAGGTTATAGTCTGGTTTTTTCTCAAAAAGATTTTCCCATTTAAAAACCGAGTTCACGATAACCAATGGCTCTGATACCAATCTGTCACACCCTCCAAATCCACATGCGGAGTATTACCGCAAGACGTGTGACTGACCAGGATCATGTCACCAATCATATTGGACATTTTAATAAAGTAAATAAAACCAAACACCATCAATATGATTAGTGTCTAACAGTTCAAGACAAGTCTAAATTAACAGCGGAAGCATTAAGTTCAGAACCCAAGTAAACGTTTTAAAAACCCAAAATGTATATCAAGAACTCAACAATGGTTCTTTACCCACAACGACTCCTCCTTCCTGCAAGCTCCAGCGAATACCTAACGACCTGCAAAGCATGTAGTAATGTATCAACAAAAATGTTGGCAAGTTCACAGTTGTTTAGTGTTGTTCCAAAATCATAAGTTTGTTAAATTACTCTGTTCTTATAAAACATGTCATGGGGAGCTACCCCACCTTTTTAAGCTACAAAACCCGTTACCATACCGACTACTAACTGCGGTTATGTTTAGTGCCCCGCGTCAATGTCTATCGTCATTGACTAGTGCCCAAGTATATTAGTCCACGTCCGTCCTCTGCGGCACGGTGTGAGACTTGTTAGACCTAATAGCGATATTCAACTAATAACTCGTTCACCATTGGCCCAGCGATTAATCGGTATAAAATGTGTAGGGACTTTCAGATAGACTTTCCGTCTAGTACGCTTAAGACATGTGATATAATAGTACATTAACTTGTGGTCCCACCCAAGGGGGACAAGGTTTCCCGTATTCTACCCAAGGAGAATACGTAATTGTTGTTTTATTTCGTTCCCAAACCACCGGGAATACATACTTTTATAAAAGTGTGAACTCACCTTAGATTAGCTCGGCAGATTAAGTTATGGAAAGAAACACGCAAGGTGGAACCGGTCAATCACGTCCTAACATGATTACCGTTTAGTTTATCGGTGTGTTCATGAATGACACGAAATCCTTACATGTATCTAACACATATCATGCAATCACGTTGACAACTTACATATATATCCAGATATATATATTCGTTCAAACGGTATATGTATATGAATATATAGATGGTCGTAGCATACAACAACTTAAACGACATTTAATGTTGACATTAAACCAGTTCGAGCATTCTCGGATAACCCAACTAACAATCAGATGCACACATTGCGACATAACACGTTTCAGCTTTAATACTCAAAACTGGGATGTTTTCGGGTATTTTTATAAAAATAGCTACAGGTCACGATAAATTCCCAAAAAAATATATGACATGTGAAGAGGTCTCTGCAGGTTTCTGTACAAATTTCAAAGTCTAATTGTTTACATATTTTTCGTGAAAATTTAAGCAATGGGCAGTGGTCTGAATTGTTACGATTCCTACCCCTGTCCACCTTTTATTTTGTTTAAAAACCACCGAGTCTCCAAACGGGGTGATTCCAATTGGAGAACTTCTGTTTACTCACATATTTTCTACAGTTAAAATTTTGTAACTTATGTCCCAATATACCCTTAGATATGACAGAAATCATGACCTGCAATTTCTGCAGAAACTGGGCCCAGTGCACTGTAACGAAAACTTCCATTTAAAATAGTAAACAATGTCAAAAAATTATAATTCCAGCACCGTTTGTGTCACACCCCCAAATTCCACAAGTGGAGTATCACCGCAGGAGGCATGACATGACCAGGATCAAGCCACCAATCATATTGAACAATGTATAAAAGTAAATATAAAACCAACCACAATATAATTGGTGTCCAAAAGAAATCAACCAGGTTCAAGTTATCAGTGGAAGCATAAAGTTTAAAACCAAAACATAAGTTATAAGTTCATTAAGTTTAACATGGAACTCAACAGTCATGTCCCACAACGACCCTGTCCTCCTGTGCAAGCTCCATCTAAGCACCTAACGACCTGCAAGGCATATAGTAACGAATCAACAACAAAATTAAGCGAGTTCACAGTTGGGTGTTCGTTTTAAGTTGTTTCAAAAACATAGGTTTCCTTTAGCTGGCTTACTTGTCGTAGGGGTCACCCCATAGTTGAAAAACATGATTAACCATTCCTTTTACTCTGGCTCCCAGCCGTGGGAGCTACCCCATGAATATCCCACTAGACCCGTTACCATATCGACTACTGACAGAGAAAGTTGGGTGCCCTAAGTCAATGTCTATCAACATTGACGTGCCCAAATCCATTAGTCCACGCCCGTCCTCTGCGGCACGGTGTGAGGCTTGTCAAACCTAATAGCGCTATTTAACTAATGACCCGTTTGCCATTGGCCCGGCGATTAAGTCGATATAAAAATGAGGGACTTAATGATAGAGTTTTTGGTCTAGTAACAATGTTATCACCCTTCAATTAAGAGGGTGGAGGTACGTATTCTAACCAAAAGAATAGGTTGGTTTCCTTTCGATCAATTACCCATTCCCAACCACCGGGAATCCCATACCTTGTAGAAAGTGTGAACTCTCCTTAGGTTAGCTCGGCAGATACACAAAAAGGTCACTTGAGCTATATGGGGTCAACCACGTCCTAACATGGTTACCATACAAGTCAGGTCTAGGTTCAAGTAGTGCATGTAAGTTTACCACGTCCTAAAAGGTCACTTGTGCGACTGGCCTTGTGCGACCGGCTTGTGCGACCAGCCTTGTACGCTTGGCCTTGTGCGATTAGTTATAACATTCCTAACTTTATGCAATCATTCACAATTATCACAACAGTTTCCATTTAATTTGTAAGATTCAATCTAACAGTTTCCAACCATACAACACTCGATCAAACTAGGGTTTTAACATCAAATCCTTATGAACCCTAATCATATTCAAAACATAGACCACAACCATAATCATTCAAACACATTAACACGGCTCATGTTCTTGATTACTAGCATGCATCCTAACATAACAATACAACAATCATTCGATATAAACACATCACAGCCGATTAACATATGTTCGGTTCAATATATATGTGAGCCGATTAGCATATTACCACACCTTGTTTCATCAATAATCAAATTAACATTCTAGGTAGTCGTTTGTACCAAATCTCATGAACCCATAACATTGAGGAAACAAAACCTCATAAGGGTTAGGTGTTGGTTTGTGTGTGTTGTGTTTTTGCAAACAATGAGGAAACAAAACCTCATAAGGGTTAGGTGTTGGTTTAAATAGGGGAGTGGGCCGAACCCTTGCATGGGCTGCCCCTTGGTTTCGATTACAAAAGGTGTGGGCCGAGAGTTGTGTGGAAGCAAAGCCCAAAGGCTTGTGCGATTGGATTAATGTTGTGTGATCAAGATTATTATACACTTATACACATAATACAATTTCACATAACATGTAACATTTAATCATCCATTAAAACCAACGTATCAATTAATCACATAGAGTTCATACAAGTTACATCAAGCACAAAGATAGGTTCGGAAATGCGAGTTGTCACATCATCCCCAACTTGAAAGAAATTTCATACCGAAATTTAGCACGTAGTTACTGAGGAAGCTAGTTAGGTTGCGTGGTTTCCTGATTTTCCTGGGGTGTCACATCCTTCCCCCGTTGGTTTGGAATTTTGTCCCTAAATTCCGTAGTAGCTTCAGCCTCAGCAGTGGTTTCGCTTTTCTCAAACAATTGGGGATACTTGTGTTTCACTTGGTCTTCTCGTTCCCAGGTGAACTTTGGGCCATGACGGGAGTTCTAACGAACTCGAACAATTGGTATCCTGGTACGCTTGAGAACCTTAACGTCTCGGTCTGTAATCTCTACTGGTTCCTCGACGAATCGCAGCTGATCGTCGATAGTGAGCGCCTTAAGAGGAACTATGAGGGTCTCATCTGACAGACACTTCTTCAAATTCGACACATGGAATACGTTGTGAACTCCACTGAGTTCCTCAAGTAGATTCAGTCTATAGGCCACATTGCCAATTCTCTCAACGATTACGAAAGGTCCAACATAACGTGGATTTAGCTTGCCTCGTTTACCAAAACGAATCACACCTTTCCAAGGTGAAAGTTTAAGTAGCACTCGATCCCCAACCTAGAACTTGAGTGGTTTCCTACGCTTATCAGCATAGCTTTTCTGACGGTCACGAGCTGCCGCCATTCGTTAACGTATTTGGGCAATCTTTTCTGTCATGTCGACGACAAGTTCTGGGCCAGTGATTTGGTTGTCGCCAACTTCTCCCCAGCATAAGTGTGATCGGCATTTCCGTCCATACAACACCTCGAATGGAGCGGCCTAGATGCTAGTGTGGTAACTGTTGCTGTATTAAAACTCTACCAAAGGTAGGTGTCTTTCCCAGCCGTTACCAAAGTCAATAACACATGCTCGAAGCATGTCTTTAAGAGTTTGAATGGTGCGTTCAGTCTGCCCATCTGTCTGTGGATGATACGCTGTGCTCGTGTCTAGACGTGAGCCAAAGGATTTGTGCATCGCTTGCCACAAATCAGAGGTAAAACGTGGATCACGATCAGAAATGATGGAGGTTGGCACCCCGTGCCTCAAAACCACTTCCTTCAGGTAGATGTCTGCTAAAGTGGAGAACTTATCCGTTTCTTTAATAGCCAGGAAGTGTGCAGACTTGGTTAGTCGATCCACTATCACCCAAATGGTATCATTTCCTCATCGAGATCTAGGTAAACCAGTAACAAAGACCATGGAAATTTGCTCCCATTTCCATGTGGGAATCTCTGGTTGTTGAAGTAGGCCTGATGGCTTCTGGTATTCAACCTTGACCCTAGCACAGGTCAAACATTTTCTAACATAGGTCGCTATGCTAGCCTTCATTTGGGGCCACCTGTACGTAGTCTTGAGATCATGGTACATCTTATCTGAACTAGGATGTACTGAGTAATGAGACTTGTGAGCTTCATCCATCACGAGCTCACGTAGATAACCATAGAATGGAACCCAGATGCGCCCCGCCAAGTAGTAAGCACCGTCTTCCTTCAGTTCTAACTGTTTTCCAATCCTCGCAGGGACTCAGCCCTGATGTTCTCTTCTTTCAATGCTTCGATCTGAGCGTCACAAATTTGGGCAGGAAGACTAGAGTGAATTGTAAGCTGTAATGCACGTACACGCTTAAGTTTGATTTCCTTTCGACTGAGGGCGTAAGCCACAACATTGGCCTTGCCTAGATAGTATCTGATTGCGCATTCGTATTCGTTAAGGAGTTCGACCCATCGACGCTATCGCATGTTCAACTCCTTCTGATCGAAGATATGCTGGAGACTCTTGTGATCGGTGTAAATGGTGTACTTGGTACCGTACAAGTAATGTCTCCATATCTTAAGAGTAAACACCACTGCTCCCAACTCCAAGTCGTGAGTAGTGTAGTTCTTTTCGTTAACTTTAAGTTGGCATGATGCGTAAGCAATGACTTTCTCATGTCGCATCAACACACAACCAAGTCCTTGGATTGACGCGTCACAATAAAACACAAAATCGTCTGTGCCCTTAGGCAATGAGAGAATAGGTGCGCTACAAAGCTTCAACTTCAGCTGCTGAAATGCGAATTCCTGAGCCTCACCCCAACGGTAGGTGACACCCTTCTGAGAAAGAACAGTAAGAGGTTGCGCAATCTTTGAGAAATCCTTGATAAACCTTCTGTAGTAACCCGCCAAACCCAATAATTGAAGGATTTCAGTTGGTGTTCGAGGTGCAGGCCAATTCCCGATTGAGTCAACTTTGGATGGATCAACGTGAATCCCATCCTTATTAACCACGTGGCCTAGGAAGTGGACTTCACGAAGCCAGAAGTCACATTTTGAGAACTTAGCATAAAGTTGTTCGGTTCGAAGAAGTTCCAAAATGAGTCGTAGATGACGCTCGTGTTCCTCCTGACTCTTGGAATAGATCAGGATGTCATCGATAAACACAATAATGAACTTATCCAAGTAGGGTTTGCACACTCGATTCATAAGATCCATGAAGACCGCATGTGCCTTTGTCAACCCAAAAGGCATAACCAGAAACTCGTAGTGGCCGTAACGAGTCCTGAACGCCGTCTTAGAGATATCCTCGTCTCGGACTCTCAACTGATGATAGCCTGATCTCAGATCAATCTTAGAGTAGAAACTCGACCCTTGCAACTGGTCGAACAGGTCATCAATACGAGGAAGAGGATAACGATTCTTCACAGTCACCTTGTTGAGTTCAAGATAGTCTATGCACATTCGAAAGGTATCGTCTTTCTTTCTCACAAACAAAACTGGTGCTCCCCAGGGCGAAGAGCTAGGATGAATGAAACCCTTGTCCAAGAGTTCTTGTAGTTGTGTAGACAGTTCTTCCAGTTCTGATGGGGCTAAACGATAAGGTGCACGAGCTATAGGTGCTACTACAGGAGCTAGCTCGATTTGAAACTCGACCTGACGATGAGGCGGAAGACTAGGTAATTCCTCAGGGAATACCTCAGGAAAGTCGCGTACAATCAGGATATCTTCTATCGTCTTTTCCTTCGTTGAGGTGTCAGTAACGAGAGCTAGAATAGCAGTGTGGCCCTTTCGCAAACACTTCTGGGCCTTAAGGAAAGAGATGATGCCTACGACAGCACCACTCTTGTCACCACCAATAACGAGAGGTTCCTCGCCAGAAAGAGGAATGCGAACGATTTTCTCCTTGCAAAGAATCTCTGCTCGATGTTGGGATAACCAATCCATTCCAATGACGACGTCAAAGCTACCAAGAACGATGGGAATAAGGTCGATAGAGAAGGTCTGTCCAGCTAAAACGAGATTACAACCCTTAACTATGTGTGTGGCTTCAAGACTTTTACCGTTTGCTAGTTCTACAACATGCTTGGTGTTTAAGGAGATTGGGGTACGCTTAAGCATCTGACTAACTTTTAAGGACACATAACTAGTATCGGCACCCGAGTCGAATAAAACAGAAACAAAGAAATCATCCAGTAGGAACTTACCCGTCACGACGTTGGGATCATTCCTAGCATCACCCTGACCAACGTCCCCTGGCACCATTGCCCTTGTTGTTACCCCCATTGTTTCTATTTCCCTGGTTGTTGTTGTTGTTGTTCTGATTCTGGTTCAGCTGGGGGCAGTCTCTTTTGAAATGGCCTTCAGCACCACACTAAAAGCATCCCTTGTTGTTGCTGCTGCTGGCGCTAGTTCTGTGGGGGCTGTTGCTGCTGCTGTCATCTCTAATTTGTAGGATACAGACTCCTATAATCTTTGGCTGCATGACCTGGTTTGTTACACCTCTAACAATTACCCCTGCTACACGGCCCGCTATGGTGCAAGTTGCATCGATTGCACTTAGGGTGGCTTCCCCTGTACCCACCCTGACCTTGGTTACCAGAAGATTGTTGACCAGGGCCCTTGTAGTCGCCAGTCCTTCGCTACTGAGACTGAACAGAAGTTGAACCCTTGCTTGAATTTCCATCCCATTTACGCGTGTTGTCGCTAGGAGCATCAGAAGTAGTGGTAGCACTAATACGCTTTGGCAGTCTGTTCTGCTCAACTGCCTGATTAGTGAGACGGTGGGATAGTCGAATGACCGGCTGAATCGTGAGGAGGTTAGCCGAAGTCACCATACTCTGAATCTCTGGCACTAATCCCTTGATGTATAGCTCAATATGTTTGCAGGGAGGATCCACCATGGTAGGACACAATGCAGCTAGTTCGTTTGATCTCTTGGTATATGCCTCGATTTCAGACCCCGTCATCTTCAGATTGTAAAACTCCACTTCCAGCTTATGTATGTCATCACGATGACAATACTGCTCCTTGATCAGATCCTTGAAGTCATTCCATGGGGTGGAAATAGCAGTTGCCAACCCTAGCATTTGCACTTGTGCGTTCCACCAAGTGAGCGCACCACCTTCAAGAGTTCCCGTAGCAAGTTTCACCCTGCTAGCAACAGGGCATTCACACATCTCAAAAACAGATTCGAGCATCAGCACACAACCAAGTCCTTGGATTGACGCGTCTCAATAAAACACAAAATCGTCTGTGCCCTTAGGCATTGAGAGAATAGGTGCGCTACAAAGCTTCAACTTCAGCTGCTGAAATGCGAATTCCTGAGCCTCACCCCAACGGTAGGTGACACCCTTCTGAGAAAGAACAGTAAGAGGTTGCGCAATCTTTGAGAAATCCTTGATAAACCTTCTGTAGTAACCCGCCAAACCCAATAATTGACGGATTTCAGTTGGTGTTCGAGGTGCAGGCCAATTCCCGATTGAGTCAACTTTGGATGGATCAACGTGAATCCCATCCTTATTAACCACGTGGCCTAGGAAGTGGACTTCACGAAGCCAGAAGTCACATTTTGAGAACTTAGCATAAAGTTGTTCGGTTCGAAGAAGTTCCAAAATGAGTCGTAGATGACGCTCGTATTCCTCCTGACTCTTGGAATAGATCAGGATGTCATCGATAAACACAATAATGAACTTATCCAAGTAGGGTTTGCACACTCGATTCATAAGATCCATGAAGACCGCATGTGCGTTTGTCAACCCAAAAGGCATAACCAGAAACTCGTAGTGGCCGTAACGAGTCCTGAACGCCGTCTTAGAGATGTCCTCGTCTCGGACTCTCAACTGATGATAGCCTGATCTCAGATCAATCTTAGAGTAGAAACTCGACCCTTGCAACTGGTCGAACAGGTCATCAATACGATGAAGAGGATAACGATTCTTCACAGTCACCTTGTTGAGTTCACGATAGTCTATGCACATTCGAAAGGTATCGTCTTTCTTTCTCACAAACAAAACTAGTGCTCCCCAGGGCGAAGAGCTAGGATGAATGAAACCCTTGTCCAAGAGTTCTTGTAGTTGTGTAGACAGTTCTTCCAGTTCTGATGGGGCTAAATGATAAGGTGCACGAGCTATAGGTGCTACTACAGGAGCTAGCTCGATTTGAAACACGACCTGACGATGAGGCGGAAGACTAGGTAATTCCTCAGGGAATACCTCAGGAAAGTCGCGTACAATCAGGATATCTTCTATCGTCTTTTCCTTCGTTGAGGTGTCAGTAACGAGAGCTAGAATAGCAGTGTGGCCCTTTCGCAAACACTTCTGGGCCTTAAGGAAAGAGATGATGCCTACGACAGCACCACTCTTGTCACCACCAATAACGAGAGGTTCCTCGCCAGAACGAGGAATGCGAACGATTTTCTCCTTGCAAAGAATCTCTGCTCGATGTTGGGATAACCAATCCATTCCAATGACGACGTCAAAGCTACCAAGAACGATGGGAATAAGGTCGATAGAGAAGGTCTGTCTAGCTAAAACGAGATTACAACCCTTAACTATGTGTGTGGCTTCAAGACTTTTACCGTTTGCTAGTTCTACAACATGCTTGGTGTTTAAGGAGATTGGGGTACGCTTAAGCATCTGACTAACTTTTAAGGACACATAACTAGTATCGGCACCCGAGTCGAATAAAACAGAAACAAAGAAATCATCCAGTAGGAACTTACCCGTCACGACGTTGGGATCATTCCTAGCATCACCCTGACCAACGTCCCCTGGCACCATTGCCCTTGTTGTTACCCCCATTGTTTCTATTTCCCTGGTTGTTGTTGTTGTTCTGATTCTGGTTCAGCTGGGGGCAGTCTCTTTTGAAATGGCCTTCAGCACCACACTAAAAGCATCCCTTGTTGTTACCTTGTTGTTGCTGCTGCTGGCGCTAGTTCTGTGGGGGCTGTTGCTGCTGCTGTCGTCTCTGATTTGTAGGATACAGACTCCTATTATCTTTGGCTGCATGACCTGGTTTGTTACACCTCTAACAATTACCCCTGCTACACGGCCCGCTATGGTGCAAGTTGCATCGATTGCACTTAGGGTGGCTTCCCCTGTACCCACCCTGACCTTGGTTACCAGAAGATTGTTGACCAGGGCCCTTGTAGTCGCCAGTCCTTCGCTACTGAGACTGAACAGAAGTTGAACCCTTGCTTGAATTTCCATCCCATTTACGCTTGTTGTCGCTAGGAGCATCAGAAGTAGTGGTAGCACTAATACGCTTTGGCAGTCTGTTCTGCTCAACTGCCTGATTAGTGAGACGGTGGGATAGTCGAATGACCGGCTGAATCGTGAGGAGGTTAGCCGAAGTCACCATACTCTGAATCTCTGGAACTAATCCCTTGATGTATAGCTCAATACGTTTGCAGGGAGGATCCACCATGGTAGGACACAATGCAGCTAGTTCGTTTGATCTCTTGGTATATGCCTCGATTTCAGACCCCGTCATCTTCAGATTGTAAAACTCCACTTCCAGCTTATGTATGTCATCACGATGACAATACTCCTCCTTGATCAGATCCTTGAAGTCATTCCATGGGGTGGAAATAGCAGTTGCCAACCCTAGCATTTGCACTTGTGCATTCCACCAAGTGAGCGCACCACCTTCAAGAGTTCCCGTAGCAAGTTTCACCCTGCTAGCAACAGGGCATTCACACATCTCAAAAACAGATTCGAGCTTCTCGAACCAATGGAGAAGACCTACAGCTCCTTCTGTACCACTGAAGGTACTAGGTCGACAGTCCATAAAGGTCTTGAACATACACACGGGAGGTTGAGCATGTTGACCTGTCGCGCGAGAAAGAAAAGACAAAATCAAGCACAAGAGTTGGTTCGCGAGAGTAGGTTCTAAACATCCTAGGATAGGTCGAAATGGTAGGTTATACCTCCTGCTGGAGCTGCTGTGAGTGCCTCAGCAACTCGTTCGTTGATTAGAGTCGTCAGTTGGGCTTGGGTCAAGTTCAGGCGTCCACTCATGATCTTCACATCGAAGGAAACACAAGTGAGAATGGTGTCGCGAAAGTGTGAAAGTATGGGATGACAGAAGGGAGCAAGCACACAGGGTTTCAAGCAATAATTGTTATACTAGCTAAGTATACCATGATCAATGCACTACTTAAACTAACAAGCAGGCAATGCAAACACAAACCATATTACCTATAGTGTTGAGTCTTGCACGTGGAGCGAAGTGTCGTTGTGGATCGTTGAGCACTGTACAGGTTATGGTCTGGTTTTGTCAAAAAGCTTTTCCCCTTCTTTTTTTAAAACCAAGTTCACTATAACCAATGGCTCTGATACCAATCTGTCACACCCCCAAATTCCACAAGCGGAGTATCACCGCAGGAGGCGTGACATGACCAGGATCAAGCCACCAATCATATTGAACAATGTATAAAAGTAAATATAAAACCAACCACAATATAATTGGTGTCCAAAAGAAATCAACCAGGTTCAAGTTATCAGCGGAAGCATAAAGTTTAAAACCAAAACATAAGTTATAAGTTCATTAAGTTTAACATGGAACTCAACAGTCCATATCCCACAACTAGCCTGTCCTCCTGTGCAAGCTCCATCTAAGCACCAAACGACCTGCAAGGCATGTAGTAACGAATCAACAACAAAGTTGAGCGAGTTCACAGTTGGGTGTTCGTTTTAAGTTGTTTCAAAAACATAGGTTTCCTTTAGCTGGCTTACTTGCCGTGGGGGTTACCCCATAGTTGAAAAACATGATTAACCATTCCTTTTACTCTGGCTCCCAGCCGTGGGGGCTACCCCATGAATATCCCACTAGACCCGTTACCATATTGACTATTGACTGAGAAAGTTGGGTGCCCTAAGTCAATGTCTATCATCATTGACGTGCCCAAATCCATTAGTCCACGCCCATCCTCTGCGGCACGGTGTGAGGCTTGTCAAACCTAATAGCGCTATTTAACTAATGACCTGTTCGCCATTGGCGCGGCGATTAAGTCGATATAAAAATGAGGGACTTAATGATAGAGTTTTTGATCTAGTAACAATGTTATCACCCTTCAATTAAGAGGGTGGAGGTACGTATTCTAACCAAAAGAATACGTAGGTTTTCTTTCAATCAATTACCCATTCCCAACCACCAGGAATCCCATGCCTTGTAGAGAGTGTGAACTCACCTTAGGTTAGCTCGGCAGATACACAAAAAGATCACTTGAGCTATATGGGGTCAACCACGTCCTAACATGGTTACCATACTAGTCAGGTCTAGGTTCAAGTAGTGCACGTAAGTTTACACGTAGGCTAACAAGCTACAGACACACATATTGATCATGGCAAACATGTAGAATCACGTTAACAGTCAATCACACATAAGGCCCAACTTGTGCGACTCAGATGATTGGGCTCGCACAAGTTCAACGGCCCAATCATCTTGTGCGATTCAATAATTGAAGCCCATTAAACCTTCGGCCCAACCTGTTGTGCGTCCAGCACAATCTTGTGCGACTCACAACGGGTTGTGCGATCTAGAACATACCCGGCCCAACAACAAAAGGAGTCCAAAACTCATACAGCCCAAAAAATTAAACAGATAATCACTTGTGCGGTCCATTTAATCTTGTGCGATTGAGGTTAACTTGTGCGATTTAAGTTTTGGGCTGTCGGCACAATAACTTAACATTAAAGTGGCCCAACATCTTGTGCGATCAGCACAACCTTATGCGATCCATAAGATGTTGTGTGACTGTGATAAAAAGGGGGTGTACAGTGTGCCTAAACAGTTGTACCCTAACATATCTTGTGCGACCGGCCTTGTGTGACTGGCCTTGTGCGACCAGCCTTGTACGTTTGGCCTTCTGTGATTAGTTATAACATTCTTAACTTTATGCAATCATTCACAATTATCACAACAATTTCCATTTAATTTGTAAGATTCACTCTAACAGTTTCCAACCATACAACACTCGATCAAACTAGGGTTTTAACATCAAATCCTTACGAACCCTAATCATATTCAAAACATAGACCACAACCATAATCATTCAAACACATTAACACGGCTCATGTTCTTGATTACTAGCATGCATCCTAACATAACAATACAACAATCATTCGATATAAACACATCACAGCCGATTAACATATGTTCGGTTCAATATATATGTGAGCCGATTAGCATATTACCACACCTTGTTTCATCAATAATCAAATTAACATTCTAGGTAGTCGTTTGTACCAAATCTCATGAACCCATAACATTAATGATTCTATTAGTAAGAACCCTAGCATATTACACGAGATCATAACAATCACAATATTAATTAACATGCAATCATAGCAATCAGAACATCTTGTACTATGCAAACAATAGTGAAACACTAACCGGTTGAGAGAAGAACAAGATCGATCCAAACAAGAAAGCTTCAAGAGGGAGAGAGATGTGGACGTCGGCTTCGAGAGGAGAGAAAGAGAGAATAGGGTTTGTGTGTGTTGTGTTTTTGCAAACAATGAGGAAACAAAACCTCATAAGGGTTAGGTGTTGGTTTAAATAGGGGAGTGGGCCAAACCCTTGCATGGGCTGCCCCTTGGTTTCGATTACAAAAGGTGTGGGCCGAGAGTTGTGTGGAAGCAAAGCCCAAAGGCTTGTGCGATTGGATTAATGTTGTGTGATCAAGATTATTATACACTTATACACATAATACAATTTCACATAACATGTAACATTTAATCATCCATTAAAACCAACGTATCAATTAATCACATAGAGTTCATACAAGTTACATCAAGCACAAAGATAGGTTCGGAAATGTGAGTTGTCATAGTTTGAATCGTACTTCAAAACTCTACTTTGTGGACTCAAGAAAACACCGTTTTCGATAAGTTATGACCCGGTTACAACAAATGGAAGTTGGCTGTAAATTTCAGACATAACTGTTTTCAATTACCCACTTATGCAACGACTAACTAATGTATCAGAGACACCTAAAACAAGATTCACCACAGGGTTATAGTTGTTTACAACATATTTATCATGTTCAACATCATACTCTATAATCAAATCAAACCCTAGTAATTCAATTTCACAAGAAATCCTCATAACCCGAAAATCAGACAAAACCCTAGTTACAAAACATGTAATCATACGATCAAAACACACTGAAAGCATGAATTCTAGCAAGCCCTAGATCATAATTATTTTCATAAACACCAAATATGAATCATCATACAAAAACACAGCCAAGACATTGAAGAACCTAAATCAAAACACATAATACACACTAACCTTGAATCAAAGAACTAGGAGGCTAGAGAGAGAGAGAGTGGAGATCGATTGAGGGGGGGGCTTGATCCTCAGCCGTCGCACCAAGGGGGGGGGGGAGAAAGATGATTAGGGTTTGTTATTTTTTTTTCTTTTTGAAAATAACATACTCACACATGCACAAAATAAAACATAAAAGGATCTTTGGCTTTTGTTTGGGGTTGGGCCAAAAACATAGGGGGGGCAGCTTGGGCTTAGGATAATTAAATGTCTTGGGCCCAAGGTTGTCGGGTTTGGGGCTTGGTCACGAGAGTTTCGAGTCGGGTCACGGAACCTAGTTAAGTCGTTCGCAATTAAACTTAACGTATTTATATTAATCAAGGTTTCTTTTTAATAAATAAATTAATCTAAATTATTCATGTGACTCGAGAAGTAAAACATGACAAAACGGAATTTATAATGACGAATAATGAACGGTGCTAACCTTGAAATTCCAGTTTGTCACATATTGCACACTATAAAACGAAGTATTGTTTCTTTGAAGTTATTGTTTGCATATAAATGTTATATTATCATTGTTTGATGTTATAAGCATGTATTTCTCATAAATGGCATTTCATATTCTTTGTTTCGCTCATAATAGTTGTTGTAATCTGGTGTACTTTTATTGTTTAAGTAATGCATTAACTTAAATGAAGTTATTGATAGCATTCTCTGTGACAATTTGTGCATGCATCTTCTTGATGTTGTCTTCTACATTAAGATTGATAAATCAACCATATAATTTTTGGTTGTTGTTCATTTGTTTAACTGTTGTGAGTGATGATGATTTTCGTTTTGTGTTTTGTTTTTGTAAAACCCTAAGTGTGTGATTATACAAATAGTCCCGTTAATATTTGATACTTTTGTTTTTTAAGTGTTGATTTAGTTTAACGGAAGTTAGTGATGTTTTTTTTTTTGATGTTGTTTGTCTATAAGTTTTCTTAGATGTTGTTCATCTTTATAACTTGTAAGTTTAAATTCTTTATTGCATATATGAATCCATCCAACCAAACACCATCCTTTTTAAAAATTCTTAATTAAGATGATTTTATATTTTTGATATGTTTTTAACTTTGTTGCTACTATTAGGATTGTACATTAATTTTTTATGTAAGATGTTTGCTAACTACTGTCACAGAATATACCACTTGATTTTGAAAATTTGTTGTGGGGCAAGGAGGTCCCCTACGGTCAAACTGTAGAACTACTTGATGGTGACAAAACATGGTTAGTATGAGTAAAGAAGAGAGATGATCATTGTATATTTACAGATGGATGGACAAAGTTGGTTAGAGAATGTTGTTTGAAAACCAAAGATGTTGTATTGGTAAAAGCTATTAGAAGTTTGTTATTCGTTGTCTCATGTTTTAAAGAAAATGTCTACGAGAACTCTTACATTTCAGCAAATATTAGACCTGAACTTGGCATGACTGTAAAAACTATATATTATTTTGTTACTTACTGTAAACATTTTTTGCTAGTTCAACAACCTGCTAACATCCGTTTGCCCTTTTAGCGTATGTTTCTTTATCCTTTTAATGTCTGTTGACTAACATTTTTAACTTCTGTTGACTTTGCTAGCTCAACAACTTGCTAACATCTTTTTGCCCTTTTAACGTTTGTTTCCTTATAATCTTAACGTCTGTTGACTAACCTTTTTAACTTATGTTGACTAACTCTTTTAACGTCGATTGACTAACATCTGATAATTAACATTTGTCCACGTTGCAACCTCTGTTGGGCATAATGGATGATAGTTGTTACGAAACCTCTGTTGGATAGCAACAAAGGTATGTAACAGTTGATAGACAACAGTGGTTAGGTTGTGTGTAAATACTGTAACTCCTTTTGACTAACCCTGTTGACTAATCCTCATTTTAACTTCTGTTAACTAACCCATTGTAACTTCTGTTGATCATTAGTTCATATCAAATTTGTAAATCTGCACTAATTAGTTTTTTTTACTTCTTCTATAGCTAATTGCTGACAACTATCTATGTTGGCAAAAGGTTTTAGAATGTGATGATGAAATGATGGACTGATGGATGCGGTTTTACTGATGGATGGTTAAAAGTGATTGAAGAAGTTCCGACAGCAGTTGAATCTTGGTTGGTTTTCATCATGATTGCATCTAAAACGTTTGAGCTTTCTGTTTTCCATCTCGAAATTGGAACTAAGGTTTTTTCAAGAAAACTGGAACAAGTAACAAGCTATAAATATAATGTCTTAGTTAAGGCCAAATCAAACCAAACCCTAAATCGAAGAACATACAAGAGATAAAAAAAACAATATAAAAAAAACATTAGCTAGTGTAAACAAACCAATAACACGTATATATAAATTTAAAAGATGGCAAAAAACGCACGTTATTAATATGATAAAAATATAATAAGACAAGCAAAACACATTACAATCTTTAACGTTGTGGACAATAGGAATCAAGGACAAGTTGTGGTTCTTAATATTCGATCAAGCAATGACAACACCAACAACATTGACGAGTTTGTTGGTTCAGTTCTGTTTGAACATAATGGAAAACATGAAAACATACCTTTGGTTGCATCAGCACATGTTAGCAGAGAATCCAGATGGAGACGCAGCAATTAAGGTTTGACATGATTGTCATCTTGGTCTGGTTCCTCCTTAGGATGCTGACTGATGATGGTGGCTAAGAAAAACCGATAAGGGAATTGGTATGGAGATGGAGGTCGATTATGATGTTAGGCTTATGGGGTGTGTCTGATTGTGTAACTGTCTAATCCCTTAACCAGTACATAATTCTCCTTATATAAGCACCCAGGAGGAAACCCTAATTAGTTAATAAGGGTAATATGGTCCATCAACAATTACCAACTAATTATTTAATAGGATTGTTATATATTTTGATCTATATAATGTAAATGATTATAATGGCTATAGATTAAATACTAATACATAATATATTTAATCTTACATTCTCCCACTTAGCCGAGTAATCATTTACTATGAGTATTAGATAAGCCTGATCAGGAGTTAACACTCATTTTAGCCTTAAACAAGTACTATAGCAGAGAAATACAGCCGTTGAATCATTATGCGACTCAGGACCCCCATTAATCATACTATAGCCTTAATTTAAAACCTAATCGTCATGATCAAAATACGCGTAAGCCCTTTGTTTGATTTGTAACTTTATTTGTCTTATATGCCATTATGCCGGCTTGACATATTCTTAGAGACATACAAAATCAAACTGATGAGGAAAATTAACTAATACTTAGTCATTCATAGTACGATATGCATTTGCGCATGGCCATTAACTAATACCCGTCTATGAGCTCTCTTAATAAGACTTATGGGTAATAGCCCTTCATATATAGGATCCTTAAGCATATCATGAATGAATTCGATACAAACTTAGTTTCCTCAATTCGTTCATAAACGAATAATTAATTGCGTATCGAAATTTAATGCAGCACCTCTTGAACTGTTACTGTTCAAGGAGTCATAGTAGCTGACTTTATCACACTAAGTCTTCAAAACATTAATTATATGGAGTTAATAAACTTATGAGTCCACTGATAAATTTCCAACAATATTTAGTGACTATATTATGTCGTTATAACTTAAGTTGTTAATATCAGTACATTATGACTCCTCCATGAGATATGTTTTGTCTGCTAACATAAGGATATACCCGAAATTACATTTTGTCATCTTTGAACATCACAAAGTTAAAGTAATAAACCGGTTTTAATTCTCACTTCTTCTTGTAACACCCGTTCTTATAAATTAAGGTTTAACGTATCATTTACGAAAAACAATCATGTAATTAAGATTATATATGCATTGGAAATTACGGGTTTATTAAATCTTTTTACAATTTAAGAAAAGTATACAACACATCATGTGTACGTTCGTCGTTTAACATAATAACGATACATAGTGCGGAAGCTTATTTCGTGATCGTGTTCGGTTCTTGCTCGTCGCTTGATCGTCCTCCGGTGCTAAAATTTACCTGAAACTCATAAAACATGAGTTGGATTAGTCATACGTAGCTTAAAACGTATTAGAACGGGTTCGTAACGCAAAATAAATTAAAATAAACATTTTTCGTGAAACTGGCACGTGCTCGCGTCGCGCCACTGCCAGTCGCGCTACGCCACTGCCTAATTTCATCAGAACTGTTGCAGCTGGTTGCTACTTATTCCCAGCACGATCTGATTTCACGGAAACGGCCATAACTTCTTCGTTATTGATCCGTTTTACCCGATTCTTTTTCCTACGCGTCCGTAATTTAATCCTCCATCTTATGGAGTTAAAATCCTACATCCAACATAAGAAATTTTTGAGACTTCTAAGCCTTAGACTCGTTACCTTTTTACCGAATTTTAACCCGTTTATGCATTTTATCAAACAAACATATTTATTTGATTCCTATATCTCATACACTTCTTCAAATTAATGTTACCTACTATATTAGGTTCTAAACATAGGTTTATTACACCATTTAAACCCGTTTTCGCTCGTATGCTTATTTTGACCCGTTAAGGTTATTTAAGCGCTTTCGAGCCTAAAATCGCTTTTGATTACTTCTAGCACTTCATCACCACATTTCTTATCCTATAATCTACCACCACAACTGAGTTTATGGCGGGTTTAATGTGGTGATCAATATAAGCCAAATTTTACCTCTCGAACCATTATTTTACGGCAAAAACTCAAATAGTGCCATTTGGCTATTATAATACCTCTTTTAGTTTCTATACTTATTCTAAGTATTTACCTAGTCATAAAACTTGTTTCCAAACAACCTTTAAGGGTCGTTTGTTCCATTTAGCCTAAAAGGGCGTTTTGGTCGATTTTAGTCCTTTTATGACGAAGGACTCTCCCTCAAATTATTCGACCAAAATAGCACTTCAACTACAACATAATTATGCGTACCTGGCCCAGATCAACAAGTTGACCCAGTTTATACCTCGTTTTCATTATCACACCATCAATGATGACGCAACTATCCGATTTGCTAATCGGTCCTGTTAACATAAGACTTGACAACCACATTAGTCGATATTGTCAAATGGTGTTATCACCACCATTCGACCCGTTTGGACTATATGCCCAACATTATCTATTTAAAATTCATACATCATCCCATCCCGGATTTTATAACCATACCCTTTTTCTTCTACATTCTTTTCTTACAGTTTCAACCCATTTCGGCTTACGCCATGGGTATCCTTTTAACCTTGATTTACATAAGTCGACACTTGACAAATTTCCAAATTTCCAATATTATCGTTTTCACGTTTACAACGTATCGAATAAACAAGTATTCTACATAAGTGTGTAAATTCATTTGACAATATCGACTAATGGAAATTTACACACTTATGTAGAATACTCGTTTATTCGATACGTTGTAAACACGAAAACGATAATATTGGAAATTTGGAAATTTATCAAGTGTCGACTTATGTAAATCAAGGTTAAAAGGATACCCATGGCGTAAGCCGAAATGGGTTGAAACTGTCAGAAAAGAATGTAGAAGAAAAAGGGTATGGTTATAAAATCCGGGATGGGATGATGTATGAATTTTAAGTAGATAATGTTGGGCATATAGTCAAAACGGGTCGAATGGTGGTGATAACACCATTTGACAATATCGACTAATGTGGTTGTCAAGTCTTATGTTAACAGGACCGATTAGCAAATCGGATAGTTGCGTCATCATTGATGGTGTGATAATGAAAACGAGGTATAAACTGGGTCAACTTGTTGATCTGGGCCAGGTACGCATAATTATGTTGTAGTTGAAGTGCTATTTTGGTCGAATAATTTGAGGGAGAGTCCTTCGTAATAAAAGGACTAAAATCGACCAAAACGCCCTTGTAGGCTAAATGGAACAAACGACCCTTAAAGGTTGTTTGGAAACAAGTTTTATGACTAGGTAAATACTTAGAATAAGTATAGAAACTAAAAGAGGTATTATAATAGCCAAATGGCACTATTTGAGTTTTTGCCGTAAAATAATGGTTCGAGAGGTAAAATTTGGCTTATATTGATCACCACATTAAACCCGCCATAAACTCAGTTGTGGTGGTAGATTATAGGATAAGAAATGTGGTGATGAAGTGCTAGAAGTAATCAAAAGCGATTTTAGGCTCGAAAGCGCTTAAATAACCTTAACGGGTCAAAATAAGCATACGAGCGAAAACGGGTTTAAATGGTGTAATAAACCTCTGTTTAGAACCTAATATAGTAGGTAACATTAATTTGAAGAAGTGTATGAGATATAGGAATCAAATAAATATGTTTGTTTGATAAAATGCATAAACGGGTTAAAATTCGGTAAAAAGGTAACGAGTCTAAGGCTTAGAAGTCTCAAAAATTTCTTATGTTGGATGTAGGATTTTAACTCCATACGATGGAGGATTAAATTACGGACGCGTAGGAAAAAGAATCGGGTAAAACGGATCAATAACAAAGAAGTTATGGCCGTTTCCGTGAAATCAGATCGTGCTGGGAATAAGCAGCAACCAGCTGCAACAGTTCTGATGAAATTAGGTAGTGGCGTAGCGCGACTGGCAGTGGCGCTACGCGAGAACGTGCCAGTTTCGCGAAAAATGTTTATTTTAATTTATTTTGCGTTACGAACCCGCTCTAATACGTTTTAAGCTACGTATGACTAATCCAACTCATGTTTTATGAGTTTCAGGTAAATTTTAGCACCGGAGGACGATCAAGCGACGAGCAAGAACCGAACACGATCACGAAATAAGCTTCCGCACTATGTATCGTTATTATGTTAAACGACGAACGTACACATGATGTGTTGTATACTTTTCTTAAATTGTAAAAAGATTTAATAAACCCGTAATTTCCAATGCATATATAATCTTAATTACATGATTGTTTTTCGTAAATGATACGTTAAACCTTAATTTATAAGAACGGGTGTTACAAGTTGGTAATCAGAGCTCATGGTTGAAGGGTAAAGTGTTCGGTTCGAGGCTTGATCGCAAATCCGGTAAGTACATGTATGTTAATAGCTTAGCATGCTAAAGTGTTGTAAACAACAAATAGGGCTATCGTGTGATACACGTTACCCCAATTAAAATGTTTAATATGGTTAACGAAAATACGCGCGTTGACGCGTATAGTAGAAAAAGCCTTGTATTATAATACGGGAGATTATTGAAGTTGACATTACTAACTCTTGTGAATGTTTTAATTGAAGGACACTCGCGTCTGAAGATGACGAGAGTTGAATGAATTGTGGATATGATGATGGAACGGTCCGAGATATGACAAGAAGAGCATACTCATCAAGGACCTAAATCGCGTAACAATCACAAATAAGTAATGACAAGAAAGCCCGTTAGGGCAAGCATTTACCAGGTGCACGTTTAAATTATTGCATGAATAGAAATATGCAACAAATACGTAGAAACTGATAGTTGCATATGTAGATTGAAAACTTGGAAAAACCTGAATAGAATACCTATCCAGGATATTGTTTCCAAGAGAAACAAATAGAGGCATTACTTACATGGGGTGTAATGTGAAAATTATAAAAAGGTCATGTATACCAGGTGTTGATCGCTTACTCTGGCCAAGTAAGTAGTGAACACGTAGTACCATGAACTTCTTATGATGGACACATTTATATCCGATGTAGTAAGGACGGGGTGAATGGGACTAATTAAAAAGTACCCAAATGAAGCAGATAAGCAAAATATTTGATAACAATGTAAACGCACAACCGAGTGACGGAAGCGTATTACATTAGGATAATGAGCCCGAGTGAAGGGACAAACAAGCATGTAAAATGATTTAGACAAGTATTGGAAGGGAGTGTACTTACACTCGAACCCAGAAAACGCAAGCATATAAAATGATTTAGACAAGTATTGGGAGGGAGTGTACTTACACTCGAACCCAGAAAACGCAAGCATGTAAAATGATTTAGACAAGTATTGGGAGGGGGTGTACTTACACCCGAACCCGAAGAATGCAAAACATGTGAAATGATTAAGATATGCATTGGGAGGGGGTGTACTTACACTCGAACCCGGAAAATGCAAATATGTCCCTTAACGGGTCGTTTTTGTAAAACGTCAAACTTAAGGACAAAGTCGGAATATAAAAATGAAGCGAGGTCCTAATGCATACCAGGAGGGTTGCAATAATAACGACTTCGGTAAAACACCCGGTTGATGGGTAAGAATTAAACACATGCGTAAACCAAGAGACGTGAACGCGGGTTGAAAAATCAAAGGACTTGGATTACGAGTTATGACTATAAAATCTCGTATATAGAAAACGTGAGTAAATATGTTCAACTATTCTAAGTCGAATGGTTTGAATAAAGAATAAAGTTGAGTGTTTATAAGTGATGGATTTCACATTAATAGGTCAAACAGGTTGAATACAATATAACGCCGAATGGCACAAATGAGCGCTAGCCAGATAAATGTAGCGTTAAATGCAAGAGAATAATGAGCCCGGTAATGGGATATAACCAAATAAGAATATATGCAAATCAAATAACAGTAAGCATAAGAAGAACTGACGCATAAATGACGTGAGAAGTCATAAAATCGGAAAATTGTCCGAAAGAAAACAATTATAGCCATGAAACTACAATTAAGGTTAACGGGACCTAAGCTTGAAACCAAACGATTCTTCGAACAAAAACAGGGTGCCTTGACACCAAACATGTATTTTAAGAATGACATGAGTAAGGAGTGATCTACGGGATCAACATAACCTTTAGGGTTATAAACAAATGAAAGATCTACGGGACTAAAACGACCCACGGGTCATGATTAGAAAGAAGTTATAAGGACTTCGCCCTAAAGAGGTGAAAGTCTAATCAAAATAGCCCATAAGGCTAGGTGATAAAAACCTACGGGTTAATTAGATAAAGCGAGGGAATCGGTTGAGAATCCCCGCATAAAACTAAGACTGTAAAAGAATAAATCATGGACTGTCAATATCCTGGTATGGATAATTGACAAAATTTAAGAGAAGATCCTAAAACTAAAACTTCGGTTTTAGTAAGAAATAACGTTTTTACAAACATAAATTCTGATAGGAATTTAAATAGTAAGCATGAAAGATACAAGTCTTGACACTGATAGGCGCAAGACGATATATTCGAAAAGTGATATTTTCGAAAATGAAAGGTTGATACAAACTAAACACGATGTGACACGATCATGGTTAGGAAATGTAATGTGAAGTAAAATCGCATTATAACCAAGCGAGCGGTGAAAAGTAACGGGAATAATAAGTCTAGTTAGTAAGACCGGTTAAAGCCAGTAATTCAAACCAATAAAAAAATTGGTTTGCTTGTAAGCGGTGGATTCAGTATAACTGAACTGAATAAATAAATCTGAAAACAAAAGGAATTATTGCAAAAAAAATGAAATATTTCACTAAAGACCTTTAAACGGGTCAAGGTAACGGATTCACCAAGAGTTCGATAATATATAAAAGCGATGGAAATCGCTAAGTTAACTAAACTAGTAGAAATAACGGAATTACGTTATTTCAAGTTACATTATGTCGTATGAGGTACGTAGGGGTTTTGTAACCAAAAAGATATTACCATAATTTTTCTGGTAATACTAACAATTGGTTAAAGTATGAATAATGCTTAAGAGATTACTCAGGTCAAACGCATTGAGTTTAGAACTCGACGAACTATGTAAGTAAGGTTTCGAGGACGAAACCTCTTTAAGGGGGGTAGACTTGTAACACCCCGAAAACGGGCTTGGTAATTAAACTCTGTTAATACTAAAAGACGGGTAACGTACCGTTATTAGTAAAAATAACCCGGAAAATATTTGGATTTAAATAAGAAATCCTAATATTAAATAAAAAACGAATCAAAGTTTTAAGGAATTAAGTTTATAAGAGCCTGAGTTAACGGGACTTAAAATAAAACGGGTTATGACTTCCCGAACCCAGTAAGCTAACTAGGAATAATTAACCTAGTTAATTAAGTAGGGCACAACCTACTTATTTCTAACAATATTTACTAATTAGGAATTTTAACCTAGTTAGTTAATTGTCTAGAAATAGCTTATAATAAGGTTAAAAGCTACCAAACTATATGTTGAACAAAGTAGAGGGGCCTTAATTGTTAAAAATTGAAACTATAATATTGTTTTTAACAAAAAAATCAAAACCAAACACCCATTTTGAAGGGTCTGGTCGTACAGGAGAAGGGCAGGGGCGACACCCCACTCTCACAAACCTAAAAATCACTAGAACTCCCAAATTGAAGGCTCAATCAAAGCTGAAATCGAAATTAAAGCATAGATTATTGATCCTCGTCGCAAGAGGATTCCAAGGTATGTAAAATTTAAGGAAAACTCTGAACTTGAAATTCTCATGAAATTGGGAATTTCTGAAATTATGGTTGCATGTGTATGTTATGATGATTTAGGAACAACTATAGTGTCTAGGGACAAACCCTAGACAAACACAAGCTGAAATCATGTGAAATTTTAGTGGAAACTATGATCACCATTGTAGGTGATTAGTGAATTATGTGTAATTTGATGAACACTAGGAAATAGATTGTTGATCTAGTGTAAATTGACAATTTTGAAGTGATTCCAGAAAATTTGAGGTTATCAATCATGTAAAAAGGATGAATGATGTGAAATTAGGGCTAAATGATAAACTAGAGAATTGATGTTTAATCATGTAAATTTCTGCCCATAAAGTGTTTGTTGAAATGCCTCAAAGAAGGCTCGAAATTAGAATTTTTGTAGTTAAAACACCTAATTGTGATGTTTTGGCTATTATGCAAAATGTGATTAAAAAGAGTTCTAAATGTGATAAAAGTGGTTAGAACTTTGGGTAAAATGGTGGTCTAAAGATAACGCCTACCGGGTAATTAAAGAATGCTAAAACTAGTTGACAAACTCGAATATGCAATTAGTATGCTAATGGGCATTTGACTTTTAAAAAGTCAAACTGACCTACGTTGTGATGAATGATAATTAGACATAGAAAATAAGTGAGGTGGAATAGTCGTGATTGTTAATGACTAATTTAACCGCCTTGTAAATGATTGACAATAGTTTGACGCGTAACAAGCTAGGTGAAAGCTTGGAGGAGGGAGCGGGTCAAACGGAGAAAATACGGAAAGAAAAGCGTGGCGTGGATGCGAGGTAAGTGTAATTTACACACTTATGTAGAATACTCGTTATTTCGATACGTTGTAAACGTGAAAACGATAATATTGGAAATTTGGAAATTTGTCAAGTGTCGACTTATGTAAATCAAGGTTAAAAGGATACCCATGGCGTAAGCCGAAATGGGTTGAAACTGTAAGAAAAGAATGTAGAAGAAAAAGGGTATGGTTATAAAATCCGGGATGGGATGATGTATGAATTTTAAATAGATAATGTTGGGCATATAGTCCAAACGGGTCGAATGGTGGTGATAACACCATTTGACAATATCGACTAATGCGGTTGTCAAGTCTTATGTTAACAGGACCGATTAGCAAATCGGATAGTTGCGTCATCATTGATGGTGTGATAATGAAAACGAGGTATAAACTGGGTCAACTTGTTGATCTGGGCCAGGTACGCATAATTATGTTGTAGTTGAAGTGCTATTTTGGTCGAATAATTTGAGGGAGAGTCCTTCGTCATAAAAGGACTAAAATCGACCAAAACGCCCTTGTAGGCTAAATGGAACAAACGACCCTTAAAGGTTGTTTGGAAACAAGTTTTATGACTAGGTAAATACTTAGAATAAGTATAGAAACTAAAAGAGGTATTATAATAGCCAACTGGCACTATTTGAGTTTTTGCCGTAAAATAATGGTTCGAGAGGTAAAATTTGGCTTATATTGATCACCACATTAAACCCGCCATAAACTCAGTTGTGGTGGTAGATTATATGATAAGAAATGTGGTGATGAAGTGCTAGAAATAATCGAAAGCGATTTTAGGCTCGAAAGCGCTTAAATAACCTTAACGGGTCAAAATAAGCATACGAGCGAAAACGGGTTTAAATGGTGTAACAAACCTATGTTTAGAACCTAATATAGTAGGTAACATTAATTTGAAGAAGTGTATGAGATATAGGAATCAAATAAATATGTTTGTTTGATAAAATGCATAAACGGGTGGTTAAAATTCGGTAAAAAGGTAACGAGTCTAAGGCTTAGAAGTCTCAAAAATTTCTCATGTTTGATGTAGGATTTTAACTCCATAAGATGGAGGATTAAATTACGGACGCGTAGGAAAAGGAATCGGGTAAAACGGATCAATAACGAAGAAGTTATGGCCGTTTCCGTGAAATCAGATCGTGCTGGGAATAAGCAGCAACCAGCTGCAACAGTTCTGATGAAATTAGGCAGTGGCGTAGCGCGACTGGCAGTGGCGCTACGCGAGCACGTGCCAGTTTTGTGAAAAATGTTTATTTTAATTTATTTTGCGTTGCGAACCCGTTCTAATACGTTTTAAGCTACGTATGACTAATCCAACTCATGTTTTATGAGTTTCAGGTAAATTTTAGCACCGGAGGACGATCAAGCGACGAGCAAGAACCGAACACGATCACGAAATAAGCTTCTGCACAATGTATCGTTATTATGTTAAACGAGGAACGTACACATGATGTGTTGTATACTTTTCTTAAATTGTAAAAAGTTTTAATAAACCCGTAATTTCCAATGCATATATAATCTTAATTACATGATTGTTTTTCGTAAATGATACGTTAAACCTTAATTTATAAGAACGGGTGTTAAACAAAACATTATAAGCCGAAATGGGTTGAAACTGTCAGAAAAGAATGTAGAAGAAAAAGGGTATGGTTATAAAATCCGGGATGGGATGATGTATGAATTTTAAATAGATAATGTTGGGCATATAGTCCAAACGGGTCGAATGGTGGTGATAACACCATTTGACAATATCGACTAATGTGGTTGTCAAGTCTTATGTTAACAGGACCGATTAGCAAATCGGATAGTTGCGTCATCATTGATGGTGTGATAATGAAAACGAGGTATAAATTGGGTCAACTTGTTGATCTGGGCCAGGTACGCATAATTATGTTGTAGTTGAAGTGCTATTTTGGTCGAATAATTTGAGGGAGAGTCCTTCGTCATAAAAGGACTAAAATCGACCAAAACGCCCTTGTAGGCTAAATGGAACAAATGACCCTTAAAGGTTGTTTGGAAACAAGTTTTATGACTAGGTAAATACTTAGAATAAGTATAGAAACTAAAAGAGGTATTATAATAGCCAACTGGCACTATTTGAGTTTTTGCCGTAAAATAATGGTTCGAGAGGTAAAATTTGGCTTATATTGATCACCACATTAAACCCGCCATAAACTCAGTTGTGGTGGTAGATTATAGGATAAGAAATGTGGTGATGAAGTGCTAGAAGTAATCGAAAGCGATTTTAGGCTCGAAAGCGCTTAAATAACCTTAACGGGTCAAAATAAGCATACGAGCGAAAACGGGTTTAAATGGTGTAATAAACCTATGTTTAGAACCTAATGTAGTAGGTAACATTAATTTGAAGAAGTGTATGAGATATAGGAATCAAATAAATATGTTTGTTTGATAAAATGCATAAACGGGTTAAAATTCGGTAAAAAGGTAACGAGTCTAAGGCTTAGAAGTCTCAAAAATTTCTTATGTTGGATGTAGGATTTTAACTCCATAAGATGGAGGATTAAATTACGGACGCGTAGGAAAAGGAATCGGGTAAAACGGATCAATAACGAAGAAGTTATGGACGTTTCCGTGAAATCAGATCGTGCTGGGAATAAGCAGCAACCAGCTGCAACAGTTCTGATGAAATTAGGCAGTGGCGTAGCGCGACTGGCAGTGGCGCTACGCGAGAACGTGCCAGTTTCGCGAAAAATGTTTATTTTAATTTATTTTGCGTTACGAACCCGTTCTAATACGTTTTAAGCTACATATGACTAATCCAACTCATGTTTTATGAGTTTCAGGTAAATTTTAGCACCGGAGGACGATCAAGCGATGAGCAAGAACCGAACACGATCACGAAATAAGCTTCCGCACTATGTATCGTTATTATGTTAAACGACGAACGTACACATGATGTGTTGTATACTTTTCTTAAATTGTAAAAAGATTTAATAAACCCGTAATTTCCAATGCATATATAATCTTAATTACATGATTGTTTTTCGTAAATGATACGTTAAACCTTAATTTATAAGAACGGGTGTTACACATCTTCAAATAATAGCCTCTCGTTTCTTTAAAGATATTGTAATACTCCATTAGATGCTTCACATTAATCTAGACATATCTAGTATGTTGCAATGTGAGTAATATCTAAACGAGTATAGACTTGAACTTACATAAGGCTTCCAATTAATGAAGCGTAAAAATAATCTCATTTACCATATTATCCTCTGAAGGAGAGCAGTATTGATTGTTACATATGTAAGGACCCATTTAATGTTAAACTTATGGAACAGAACTAATATCCCATTGGGTCTATCTCAGTATGTTATGATATCAATCACGTAAGAGATATCTTTGAGATTTATTATATCAAAGTTTGTGTTAACAATGCTTTGACTTATGTAACATATACCTGTCAAAAGAATATCATCTATATAGACAGGTTTATTTTAGTTGCTCCCACTCATTTTGAGGTAGGTACATTAATCCACTTGGTTCTTGATGAAAAATAATTACGTTAAGATTTCATCATATTATGATGTTTGCATTAACCCATACATGGATTTTATTGGCTTACAAATAAAGTGTTCTTTAACCTTCAGTTTAGAACTTTCAGGTTATTTTATGAACATGTAAATATATCAGCCATTTGTTAGGGAAAATTGTTTTAATGTTCATCTAATGTAGCTTTAAACTATTATAAGCTACTAGAACAGTGATGATCCTCAAAGAAATCTTTTGTAAGATAGGTAAGAAAGACTCTTTCATAATTTATCTCTTCCTGAGTACAACCTTTGACAATCAATCATGTTTTTGAGTGTCTTAACGCTTATATTAGGATTTGATTTAGTTATGAACACTATTAGGTAATTCAATCAAATCTCAAACGTTATACGAACACATAAAATCAGTTTTACTAGAAAACTGTTTTATTCCATTAAGAATATTGATTGACACTAATGGCTTAATTTGAAGAGATATGATCAGTAAACATTTCCAAAATCCATTTCAACTTCAGTTAGGGAGGTTATGTAATCATCAAAATTAGTAGGTTTTTAAACCTAGATGACCTCCTGAGTTGATTATTGGGTTTGTTAGAAGTTTCAGTTTTATGGATTAGCTCTTGGTTAGGTTGCTATCATTTTCAGGATTCTAAGTTTGTAAGAGTTGGAGCAGTATGGTGTACAAGAGGTGTAATCGGAGTTAAATTTGGAGTGAAATTTAATGACACTCTTCCCCCCGCCTCTTGTATTCCTTGCAAATCATAATAAGGACTTTGACTGCTCCCACTGACCTTAGGGATCTTTAGGAACTCAGCATGCTTAGGGTCAATATGTAACGACCAACAAAATTCTAATAAAGAAACAAGTTAATGACGTTAGTCGTGGTAGTTTCTCTTGTTGAGGATTATGTTAGTTTAGGTAAGAAATCTAAGTGTGCCCACAATTAAGCAACAATGAAACTTTTGTAAGTGTAGCATTATATTTTAAGAAGACAAGTATTGATGAAACAGTGTCGTGATGGAGCGGTGTCTTGTACAAGAGGTGCAAATAGAGGTAATGTAAAATTTTCACTCCCCCACCTCTTGCAACTATTGCAAGTTATTATTAAGACACTTAATGCTCCCACTGATCTTTAATATCTCTAGAATGCTACAAGAGAAGTTTCAATGAGCTACGTGACGTGGAAACCTATCATATATACGTTAGACTTTATTTGATTTCTTTAATGTCCAGATATCATAAGAAACTTTAGGGACATATTTAATAGAAATCTTATTAAGTATATATATGAGTAGATTTCTTCTAAGAACGTGTGCCACATGCGACAAAATTTAGATACAAGTTGATAGTCTATTAAAAAATAAATAAATTATGTCTGAATATTCTATTTGGAATAAGTTCCACGAATGTCAATGAATGACTTATGATGGACCCATACTTATTCCTTAAGCCAAGTCATATTTAGGACTTTAACGTCATGATTTAAAATCACTTAGAATGAGATTAGATGAATAATCATCCTCATTAACCATGTCATGATTTCTCATGAATTTTGGTTATAATGGATGAAATTTGTAAGTCTCATTTTCCTTTTGTCAAATTCTCATTTGCATGATGACAAAAGTTGTGAAAGTGTAAGGTATCATCTAGTTTCATTTTAGTAATGTTTCAATCCAGATATTTAGGACAAATAAGATGAGAGTTTAAGATAAGTGTGACTTTATGTTGACTATGCAAACCTCACAACCTTCATGACATAGCCTAAGTAATGATACTGTACTCTGATTAATAATCAGAATATGTAATGTATCGAAAAGCTTTGTTAGAAGACTGCTTATTATGGTTCTTATAGCGTTAACAATTAATTTTGTCACTAACTCTCATGTTAATTATTTGTCAAGTTCTGGTAAGGAAACATATGGAACTAGAGTCAACTAATCATGTGTTAATTGGAATATTGAAATTATCAGACGTAAATATCATTAATAAGTGACTATCTAATTAATTTATCCAACTGTTCTTTAGAATAATGGATAGTCTCATTGCTTATGTCTAGTCTAATGACATAATTATGCAGTGAGATTTTCCCTTGAAGAACCTTAAAGTTGGAACTTTTATTTGTAATTTGTCTATGGACCTTAGAACAATCCTCTTTTAAACGTTTTAGTGGTTGTAAGGTGAATAACAACTTATTTTCCAGCTTTAAACATTTATTTCTTTGTACATATGTTGCTTATCAACACACGCATTGTACTTTGGTACTTTTGAGTGTTGTAGTTGATTTATAATGCATCAAATTGTACAAGTGAAAATCTTAGTATGTAATGTACTGGAAAAAATGTACTTATTTCCATGCGTAAGCCCTTAAATTTATGGGTCATGGTATTGTACATTATTATGTATTCACATATACCACTTAGCTTTATAGTTTATAGTTTTAAATGAAGGCATGCATCTTAGGAGTTCTAGTGATTATTCCATAATTATAGATTAGTCTTATGAAAGACTTAATCTGGAATAACTTTAGTGATAGCATTTACGTTAGAGAGTTCTTGATTATCATAAGAGACATCATGTTCGATTTGTCCTATTCATCATGCTCTAATTTTTCTTCTTTATAATCTTTATCAGAAGAGAGCAATAGGATTATCGTGTCTTAAGAAATAATCAAGGATTTAATTTAAGAGCTAATTCTAATAGAAACTTTAAGTAAAGCAAATATTTTAGGTTTAGGAATTAGAGTGGATGAGATATATATAGAAGAAAATTATAGTGAGTAAAATTATGGGTACTTAGAAATAAGGCAGACGAAATGATCATAAAAATTAATTAAGGATCATTAATATAAGGATCATTATGTGAAGAGATTGTGATATGTCTATTACTAACATCAAAATAATAGACTATTTAAAATTCTACTTAAACGAAGACAAAACAGCTTTGGCCAGAAGTGTAATCATTTAAGCATATGTGCAAAGTGGTTGTAACAAATCAGCTTTGGCCAGAAATTGAGACAATCACTTTAGTTATGCACTTGTTGAGTATGCCATCTATGAATGAATTAAATCAGCTTTGGCCATAAATTAAGACATTCATGCTTATGATGCACACACAACATAGCTTTCGTAATACTTGAATGATAAGTAGATGTATCAAGTCAGCTTTGGCCAGAAATGTTATATCAAAAGCTCATTCAAGTTAAGCCATTTTGGTTTTGTAAAACATTATTTGATCCTTATTAATTAACTAAGTAATTACAAAAATTTTTAGGTCACATTAAACAGCTTAAAAATAATGAGGTTTCGAGTTTTGTGCGATCAGTAATGCCCAAGTCTTATGCGATCAATAAGGCCCAAGTCTTGTGCGATCAATGAGGCCCAAATAATGACTTGTGCGATCAGTAAGGACTTGTGCGATCAATAATGGCTTGTGCGATCAGTGAGGCCCAAATAATTTGTGCGATCAGTAAGGCCCAATAACTTGTGTGATCAGTAATGCCTTGTGCGATCCACAAGCCTTGTGCGATCCACAAATCTTGTGCGATTTCCCTTGTGCGATCAGACCTTTTTTTTTCTGATCTTGTGCGAATGTCAAGGGACTTGTGCGATTTGAACATTGATGATTTCGAAACCCACTGTTATAGTTGTTATTTGTGATAGTAACTAAAACCCGAAATTTAAGGGATTTTGGGATAGTATTTCCTATTTTATTTTTGATCTAAATTTATCAAATGATTTCGAAAATAATAACTGAAAATCCATTAACAGTTTTCGAAAATTTAATAGATAAAATTAAGATCAAAAACATGAAAAACACCCATTAATCCAAATTATATTCTAAAACTTAGGGAATTTTCGAGTTTTCTTAGAACATTATGATGAACCGTAAAAAAAAATAAAAAACATAATTCTGGAAATCCGAAACCTGAATTTTAATGGTTTTTGTAATGGATTTCGTGACAACAAGTTTAATCCTTTATGATTTCGAGTCAATTTATCAAATAACTTTTTCCGAAAATAGGGATTTCGGCATTCAAGGAACTCGAAAACAGTTTTGATTTTAAGGCTTTAAAAACTTCCGTTTTCCAAGTTTCAATCCCAGAATTATGGACACGAAAAACAGAACCGACTAATCAACATATGCTCTGATACCACATGTTGGTTCAGTTCTGTTTGAACATAATGGAAAACATGAAAACATACATTTGGTTGCATCAGCACAGGTTAGCAGAGAATCCAGATGGAGACGCAGCAATTAAGGTTTGACATGATTGTCATCTTGGTCTGGTTCCTCCTTAGGATGCTGACTGATGATGGTGGCTAAGAAAAACCGATAAGGGAATCGGTATGGAGATGGAGGTCGATTATGATGTTAGGCTTATGGGGTGTGTCTGATTGTGTAACTGTCTAACCCCTTAACCTCCACATAATTCTCCTTATATAAGCACCCAGGAGGAAACCCTAATTAGTTAATAAGGGTAATATGGTCCATCAACAATTACCAACTAATTATTTAATAGGATTGTTATATATTTTGATCTATATAATGTAAATGATTATAATGGCTATAGATTAAATATTAATACATAATATATTTAATCTTACAGAGTTGGCCCACGACCACCAATGGTTTGTAAGTTGATAAAAATGAGACTAAAGTTTTCAAGAGTAAAATTCGGATTAATATGATTTTTTATTTATTAACTTTAATCTAATATTATATTTTTCTAAACATAAATAGTATGTTATACAAAAATTAACGAGATAACAAAAACCATTTTTATTAAGTGCCAAGACAATATATCATGACACATCAACTTTTCCTCTACTAATTACCTTCTTCACATGCCATGTTTTTTTTTCTTTTATAAAAAAGAAAAGTAACCACCCTTTAGTCTTTTATTTAATAGATACGAAATACATATTCTCAAGAAACACCGACTTATAACGTAATTAATTTTTATATAATTATACTTAAATCAAACAATTCTCCAAATAACAATTTTACACAATTAATATTTTTTTAACAATACATATATTAACAACAAAAGCTAGCAGCCAGTGAAGGTTCGTAGCCTAGCGACATCAACAAATACATTAAACATGTTTATCTCAAAGTAGTTGAGTGTTATTGTCCTATAGTTAATATTAGTGTAGATTAACACTATGTTTAGAAAGTATATGAATTAGCCTTTAAAAAAATTACAGGCCAAGGGCTACAAGAAATGGACTACAACCACATTGGAAAATTAACGAAATGAAAATCACACCACAATTACCAATCCATAGAAGTTGTTTCCTTTTTATGTCCTCTAAAATTTATAACACATATATAAATAAAACCCAACTTTCCATGGCTTTATAGCCTAGTAGTATTTTAGGGGTGAAATAAAACTTTAGGACCAATAGATCCTGAGTTCGATTCTCACAAGAGGGTTTTCCCATATTTATTAGGTTTCCTCCTGAATTGGTGTATAGGCATTATGCCTATTGGAAATCGATATGATCGGATGGTTTCACTGGTGGCACGATAATACTCCAGTGGTCCGTCAGTGATCCAAATTTGCCATTAAAAAAAAACGAAACTACTAGTGTGGAGTGTTGTTACAAATTTCTGTTTTTCCACTAACAATTCATTCATGGAAACAATGCAACTTCACACCATCTTCATGTTCTATTTTCTCCTCCTCTTTCATGGTGCATCCACCACAACAATCATGATGGTAAACAAATGCACCTATCCGGTCTGGCCGGGAATCCAACCCGGTGCCGGCCAGCCGGTTCTCTCCCGCGGCGGTTTTAAACTCCCACCAAAAAAAGCCTACACTCTCTTCCTCCCACCGGCCTGGTCCGGCCATCTCTGGGGCCGTGTCGGCTGCTCATTCGACTCCACTGGCCGCGGTAAATGCGCCACTGGCGACTGTGGAGGCTCCCTCTTCTGCAATGGCGCCGGCGGTACACCACCAGCAACATTAGCTGAAATCACCCTCACCGCCGAACAAGACTTCTACGACGTCAGTCTAGTCGACGGGTACTGCGGAGTTTAATCTTGATAGAGTTAGTTAGAATTTATTATTTAAATGTTTATTTTGGTTATGTTTATCGGTTAAGTTTAGTGGGTGTATTTATTTAATTAGAAGTCATTATTTCCCACTTGTTAGACACATAATGTCATAAGCTTAAACCTGGATAAAAGAGTAGTTTAGAATTATTAGTGTAAAGTATAGTTTAGAATTATTAGTGTAAAGTATAGGAGTAACAATTGTTGTTAAAAAAAGTAATTATTTAATTATGATAGGTAGTTTGGTGATCACGCAATACCAAGTATAAATAGGGTAGGGATGGCAATTGAACCCGAATCTGATGGGTAAACCCAAACCCGACACATCTGGGACGGGTTTGGGATCGGTTAATCAGGTTTGGGACGTGTTTGGATTAGTTTTTATTTTTTTCACAGGTTTGGGATTTGGTGATATACCCGTTTACCCGACCCAATTACCTGATAAAGTAAACTCGTTTACCCGATTGTATACCCGGTATAATTTCTTTTATATTTTTAAATATGTAAATATATAATACATCTTTTATTCTATACACATAGGTATTTTATATCGTATACATTATAGTTATTTGATATATTTCTTTAGTGATAATACTAAATGTTAGTTACCCGATGGGTTTTGGGTCGGGTATACCCAACGGGTAAACTTTTTAAAATTAATGGGTTACCCGAAACCCGCGAGTATACCCGATACCCGATGGGTATTTACCCGCTAGAAACCTGGCGGGTTTTAGGACGGATTTGGGTTAAGCTTATCTAATCGGGTTTGGGGTTGGGATCACCTAAACGCGTCCCAAACCCGACCCATTGCCATCCCTAAAGTAGGGGTTTACAGTCATGTAAGTTTGGTTGTTTTTGATCCGATTGCTCCAACAGGTATAACATTCCGATAGCTATAAAGCCGTTTAAGGGGACCGGAAAATGCAGTTATGCAGGTTGCATTAGCGATCTGAACATAATGTGTCCGGTGGGGTTGCAAGTGAGGTCACGTGACAAGAGACGAGTGGTGGCGTGTAGGAGTGCGTGTTCAGCGTTTAACGCTCCGAGGTTTTGTTGTACGGGGAGGTATGGGAACCCGCAGACGTGTAAACCTACGGCGTATTCAAGGATTTTTAAGGTGGCGTGTCCCAGGGCTTATTCGTATGCGTACGATGATCCCACTAGTATTGCAACTTGCAAAGGTGCCAGCTATTTGCTCACTTTCTGTCCTCATCATTAATGTTTCTAAACAATGTTTGTACGGTACAAGTGTTGATGGGTTCATAATGCTACTTGAATTAGTTGGATATTTGTTTTTTAATTATGTTTTTGGATTATCTAAACTTTTAGCAACATTTGTTATATGTATTTATGTTATATATGGAATGTATATTTTAATATTTAGAGTAAATTGCTCTTTTAGTGCATGTGGTTTATACCAAATTGTAATATGTTCTAAAAGTAAAAAGTCTTGCAAAAAAACATTCTAATCCTTGCATTCTAGTTCACATAACTAATATCCATCCATTAATACCATCAAGTGAGGGGCAAAATTGTCATTCACCATCCAGTATTATTTTTCTAAAGAAATATTTTTCCCTGTTAAAGAACAGGGACCAAAACCACAATATACTCTTCTTACTACTCTTCATATGTAATTAGAAAATGTGGTAACTTGAGCTATTTATAAATTATGAGATAAAAAAACATTTTATAAATTTTAATAATACAATTAGGTAAGAATAAGATATCAAATTATGTTATAAAACTAAAACATTGTGTTACCATAGGGGTTTTCAGAATTCGATTCGGATTCATGAATTCGAAATTTGACTCAATTCAAATTCGATTAATAAGGTTCATATTTCGAGTTGATTCGTATTTGAGTCCAGTAAACGAATTCGAATCGAATACGAATTTATGATTTTCAATTTGATTCGATTCGAAATTCGAATTCAACTTATATATAATTTTCTAATATATGTATATACACACAAACATATATATACACACACATAACTTCTAAACTTGGTCAAAGTATGAACTACATCCATGAGTAACAAGTTTATTATTTATAACATTACCAATACTAATTATTTCTAAATTTTTACCTAACTTAAATCGCAACTAGTAACCAACCTATCTTCTAAATTTTGGTGTTTTGACATATTGAGAGTTAATTAATTTTGCAGATTATTATATTTTATGTTGAATATAAATAGTTTGTAATAGTTTTAGAAAATAAAACTAAAATAATTATTGTTTAGGGTGAATTTGAATTAAATCGAATTTATTCGAATTCGAGTTTCAAATACTAATCTAATCGAATATGAATTCAAGTAAAAAAAAAGTCGATTCGAATAGTTCGAAAATTCGCTATTCGATTCGATGAACATGCATGTGTTAAAAAACACAACTGTTAAAAGAAACTTTGTTTTATAAAACACAATTGTAAGGAAAAGACGTATACAAAATATTAATTTAAAATAAACTACGATATACAAACTTTAAGCCTGACGACCCTAACAAGGTGTTGTATTGGTATTGGTATGCTCTTCTACCTTATTTTTCTAAAGTGGGAAATTGTGTTTGAATAAAACTAGAATTTAGGACACGCACGGCAGTAACGTTAAACCTAACAAATCCTAAATGTAAAAATGTCGAATCATAAAATTTATATCAAAACGTAGAACACTCTCATAAAGAAAGAATGACTAAGTCGAATTTTTAAAAATCATCTTCCTACTTGTAACAAATACAAAAGTTACATAATTTTAGAAACCTTATTATTTGTAATAAAATCAATTATTCACTTTCTAGGTTTGATTCTTATCCTATAAAGATTTTAGGCTATTTAGGTTTAATTGTTATCCTACAAAAAAATTTAGGCTGTTAAATAGTAAAATTAGGGTTGTTTTTAGATTTAAATTATTACACTATCGCAAAACGGATCCTACGTGTTAAATTCATGGGCGTAGCATAGCGGGGGCGGGAGGGGGTGGCCGACCCTTCGAACTTTTTGCTCAGTAGTGGAGAGTATGTAGTTTCTGTATAGAAATTTTTTGGTATACACGTTTTTGACCCCCCGGTTTTATAGAAATTTTTTGGTATATACGTTTTTGACCCTCCGATCAGAAATCTCAAGCTTCGCCACTGGTTAAATTATTACACTACCGCAAATCTGATCCTTCTTTTGTGAGTAAATCGTCTTCTATAAAAAAATGTTATATTGTTCTAATAGTTTGTTCCAATTTAGTGGGTAACATGTAGATAGAATGTGTTAAGAGCATGGTTGCATGAATGGTCTTTTTTAATATAATAATTAATAAAATGGAAAGAGTACTAAAAATAAAATAGAGTAAATTACAAGTTTTGTCCTTTATGTTTGTATCAAATTGCAGACGGTGTCATTTGCCTTTAAATTTGACGAGTTTTGTCCTTAACGTTTCAAAATCTTAGATTTAAATTTAGGCTGTTAAATAGTAAAATTAGGGTTGTTTTTAGATTTAAATTATTACACTATCGCAAATCGGATCCTACGTGTTAAATTCATGGGCGTAGCATAGTGGGGGCGGGAGGGGGTGGCCGACCCTTCGAACTTTTTGCTCAGTATTGGAGAGTATGTAGTTTCTGTATAGAAATTTTTTGGTATACACGTTTTTGACCCCCCGGTTTTATAGAAATTTTTTGGTATATACGTTTTCGACCCCTCGGTCAGAAATCTCAAGCTTCGCTACTGGTTAAATTATTACACTATCGCAAATCTGATCCTTCTTTTGTGAGTAAATCGTCTTCTATAAAAAATGTTATATTGTTCTAATAGTTTGTTCCAATTTAGTGGGTAACATATAGAAAGAATGTGTTAAGAGCATGGTTGCATGAATGGTCTTTTTTAATATAATAATTAATAAAATGGAAAGAGTACTAAAAATAAAATAGAGTAAATTACAAGTTTTGTCCTTTATGTTTGTATCAAATTGCAAACGGTGTCATTCGCCTTTAAATTTGACGAGTTTTGTCCTTAACGTTTCAAAATCTTGCACGTTATGTCCTTTAGTCCAAACTCAGTTAGATTTTTTGGTTAAGTATGGTCATTTGACTTGCACATGAGGGCATCTTTGTCATTTTATCTTTCAGAGGCAATTTTGCAATGAATTATTATTCAGGGACTATTTGTAAAACACTTAAAAAATATATATAAAAACTCTTCCTCTTCTCTCTCTCTCTCTTTTCTATCCCTCTCATCACTTCTCCCCCATTGATGAGAGAGAGGGGGGGGGGAGGAGAGTTTTTATATATTTTTTTTAATTTTTCAGTGTTTTACAAATTGTCCCCGAATAATAAATCATTGCAAAATAGCCCTTGAAAGATAAAATGACAAATATGTCCTCATGTGCAAGTCAAATGATCATACTTCACCAAAAAATCTAACTGAGTTTGGGCTAAAGGATATAACGTGCGAGATTTTGAAACATTAAGGACAAAACTCGACAAATTTAAAGGCAAAGGACACCGCCTGTAATTTGTTACAAACATAAAGGAGAAAACTTGTAATTTACTCAATAAAATATAATAGATCTTCTGCAATGACTTTAACAAAACAATTGAAACCTTTTCTACTCCCTCTCTCTCTCCCTCCCTCTCTCTTCACTTTCTCTTTCTATGCTCTTTCATCACCACACCAAAACTCACAGATACCACCGTCACACCACCTACCGCCTACCACCCTCGCCACCACCATCGGCCGACTGCCAACATCCACCATCACAACAATGTAGAACCACCACCTAGCCACCGCCACAACATCCCAACCACCTAACCCCAACCACCATAGCACCACCACCTAGCTGTCACCATCTCCGTTTTAAAAGCCGACGACAATGACGGCAGTTTCACTCTCGGCTACAAGATGCAACCATCACCATCATCATCTTTAACTGTTTGGCATGTAGTTTTGATCATCAAGAGAGTAGAGAGAGAGAATGAAGAGAGTAGAGAGAAATATGGAGGATAAAAGTGAAAAGTATTGATATGGTTGTGCTTTACTAACTTATATATAAAGCTTTGTAAACTTGTAAAAAGTTGAATCGTGAAACTCTTTCACAAACTAAACTAAATTTGTGATTTAATATAGGAGAAATTGGAAGGTGTGTGAATAAGATTAACCTAACATAATTTCTGAGGGAAAGATGTACTTAAAATATTAATTAGTAGGAAAAGACATAATTTCTTTTATAGGAAAAGACACAATATATTGATTTATACTAATTTCTTTTATAGGAAAAGACACAATATATTGATTTGTACTAAACTGTTTTATAAAGACTTGAGTAAATTGTTATTTTAGTCTCTGAGGTTTGTGTAAATTTGCCATTTTAGTTCAAATAGTTTTTTTTCTCCTCTGGGTCTCTGACTTTTCCCTTATGTTGCCATTTTGATTACATTACCTAACTCCGTCCAAAAACCTCTATTTTTAACCAGTGGTATTTTGGGTATTTTCAATTTAAATTTTTCAAATTGCCATTTTGATCCATTCTTTTTTTTATATTGAAACAATAAAAGAAAAATATCTAATTAGTAGGACCCACCTGTACCCTCCATTTCTTCATCAAACCCACACTCCCCCCCCCCCCCCCTCTCTCTCTCTTACCTTCACCTCACTTTACATCTCCCACCCAACACCACCATCAACACCAGCCGCCACCACCACCACCACCACCATCGACACCATCCACCACTGCCACTACCCTCCTCCACAGACGACCTCTATCTCCGAGGTGAGTGTATCAATAGATACATACATATATCTATGTGTAGAGAGAGGATAAATTCAAGTTTATTTAATCTCGTTGTGCAAATGTAATCAATTGCCTCAACTCTCTCTGTGGTAAAGGAATGATTTTATTTACCCTGCACACGGCCAGGATCAGAAAAATCATCGTCGTCGGACTCCGGCCAAGTTGATTTTCCGGCCGTTAAACATAGAAGGAATCAATCATGTAGTGCAACTGGCTGTTAAAAATAGAAGGAATCAATCATGTAGAGGCCATCTAGGGAGGAGGGTAGTGACGGTGGTGGCAGTGGTGGATGGTGTTGATGGTGGTGTTAGGTGGGAGATATAAAGTGAGATGAAGGTATAGAGAGAAGATTTGATGAAGAAGAAGGGGAGGGTAGGGGTGGGTCCCACTAATTAGATATTTTTCTTTTATATTTTCAATATAAAAAAAAGAATGGATCAAATGGCAATTTGAACCCCAGGTTAAAAATGGGGTTTTTAGACGAAGTTAGACAATGTGATCAAAATGGCAATAAAAGGGAAAAGTCATGGACTCAGAGGAGAAAAAAAAACTATTTAGACTAAAATGGCAAATTTAAACAAAACTCAAGAACTAAAATGGCAATTTTCTCTAAAGACTTTAAACATGTGGTTTTCCTTGTAAATAAATAATATTATTTTATAATAAACTACGTTATAATAACTTTAAACCTGACATAATTTATTAATTTATGATGTAATATATTATTTAAACTTTAGTTTAAAAAAAGTTTATT